>APFE031428225.1:98335-143429 GCA_000404065.3 Pinus taeda
TGTTGTTATAACAACATTTTCAAAATAAAAAAAACCAGGTTCTCTCATATATTTCTACAGAAGTTCCAAAATGAACCCTAATTCAACAAATAAGACAAAAAAAACTCTAACATTCCTTGATTACAAAAGCCCAAAATCACTAGATACCTCCCATAGAGAATCCTGTCAAAAATATATCTACAAATAACATCATAATTAGTTTGAATTATTACATATAAAGAAGCAAAAAATGCTTCTTCAACTCTCAACAAAATACAAAAAGTTGTATGAAATAGATAAAAGGACAAAAAGTATTATTAAAATACACACAAACACATTTACACACAAGTTTATTTATACCATGTCCTATTTTGGGTGTTTCATGTTAGGTATATATATATATAGTCCTATTATGGGTGTTTCATGTTAGGTTAATCTTGACTCAGTCAAACAATGATTAATTTAAATTTGATTTGGTCAAAATGGGTTGACCATATGTAATTTACAGGCCCATGCTAGTTGGTATCCGATTACGTTCACTTGTAATGGATACTATTTAAAGGCCTAAAGTAATTTATTGTAAAGTGCTTGGGATATGTCAAGATGGCTTGACCAAAGTGGCCAAGGTAAGATAATTTTGAAGGTTGGTTGTCTTGGTTAATGGCTTTGAGGGTAGATCTCTTCTAAATGTGTTTGGTTTATGCTTATTATGTAATTTGTTTTTAGTATATATCAGAGCTTGGTAGCCTTCGACTCCATCATAGTGATGTCTTAAGGGTTTTATGAATGGTGACAAGGGTTTCTCTCTCATGATTTTTATATTGTAGCAAAGGAAGGTGATATATGTGGTGTATAAGAGGAGGATTGTGATATGTGCTATATTTGGGTAATATTACGAGAATGGATGTGATAGACCATTATTGGCTTTATGCAAGGAGAAGGAATATATTGATTATGGATGTGAGTTATGCATGTGTTCGTAGTGATATTGTTTTTCTATAGCTGGGTGAGTGATCAATTTTCTAGTGAATACTTAGATATGCTACTAAGGTATAAATCTATCAAGCAGAAATAGTTTGAGAATGGACCTCTATCCCTTTGTGCATGGTGTTATAGGGTGTACAAAATGTGTGTTTTCTCTCATTGAGAAGTGGGTATATGCTTATCAATACTTCCGTAGGAGTGTACGAATGAGAAAAGGTATTGTATTGAGGAAGGTGATTTTGAGAATAAGTAGTGGAAGCCTTTTGTTTGTGGTAAAATGCCCATTGTGATGGAGAATGTTGTTGGAATATAAATATGGATCTCTAGTGATGGAAGACATTATGTTTCAATCTATATGATGTGGTTTGATTGGATGAAATTTGACATGTAGCACTAATTGCATCAAAGAAATTTGATTGATGCGTTAAATCTAGTTATTGCAGATGCTTTTCATTTGATATCTTTGTTTTAAGGGTATGTTGTATGTGGAACCAATTGAGTTATCATTTTGTATAGATCCTTCTAGCCTAGTCAAGGAGAATTTTTGTTTTGTACAGATGCCATCCTAAGAATTAAAGGTCTCTATTACCAATGAATAGTCACTAGTTTATGTCTTATTGACCGATCCTTGTACCCACAAGGAATGAAAGCTTGTTGAGAAGGACAAGAAATATTTTGATTTCCACTACAATACAAGATCACTAAAATCTACATTTTCCCATTTTTAGGTCAAAGATTCTTGTTCTTTGGCAATCGTTTTTTTATTCTTGAGAATCAAGAGATTTATTGGGTAAAATACCTATGCATGGGATCAGGAAGCCTTTATGGTTCAAAATCAAATTTGTTAAGTCCAAAAGTACTGAATTACATTTTACGATCTCTGGTTGCCCACTTTCCCCATCAAATCTTAAAGTATCTTACATTTTAATGGAACCTGATTCTCTCAACATGGTTTTGAGTGTTTCTTTCAAGTCTTATAATTCTCTTCAACCAATTTCATCGCATATAAAGGAGTTTTAACTTGTTTAAGCACATGTACAAATGATACAAGATGGTACCAAAGGATAGGTAATTAGGACTAGAAATTTCTATGAAATGAAATTTGTAGGGGTGTTGTAAGCAACAGAGAATGCATTTCATTGTGTTGGAGTTGTGGAGGAGTAGACACAGCTTACTTTCAAACATTGATTCCTTTCTCTATTACTATTTATACATTGTCTTGCATGTCGAACCCTGAAGTGGATCTGAACCCTCTTAAAGTAATTTCAATCTAGGAGGATGGTTAAGTAAGAAAAGGGGAAGGATCTATTTTGGTCTAGTGTGAGGTAGTGAGAAATGCCATAGATAGATAAACAATTTGCCATTATGAGATGAACTACATGTGGCTAAGATCTAAGTGTTGAATGAGCAACTAGTTCTGTTTTTGGTGGTGAATGCAACTTCCAACACCATGACATTTCTAGCACCAACAGTGATGGATTTTTTTGTGGAAATAACCTTAATTAAGTGAAAAGGGGTGGCTTTTCCCATAATTTAGGGATTTTAGGCTAGGTAAGAACATTATTGTATTATAAATACCATTTATACACCCAACTCGTAACGTGATATTTTGTATGACCATGTCAATGGCAGTTGAAGAGGAAGATGCCTCCTCATGGCCACTTCAAATGTGTGGAAAATTACTTGGTATCACATGTATCATTGATAAGATAAAAACTTGGAACTATATACATAAAAACGTTTGGAGATACCTAATTCATGGTTGTGATTTCATCCTCCCTTGCAATGAGGACATCATATGTCTTTACATATATTTAAGGATAGAAATAAAATTGCCATTATCCCATGTCTTCTCATTGTATTTGAAGACCTCTCAGAAATCCATCTAACCTTTTTAACCTATGTTACTTGGAATGAGAAAATGGGTATGATGTTTGAAACAGATCCAAGTATGGAAATTCTACTTCGAAAGATTTAGGAAACAAAATATATAAATGCACACACAAATTTGGCATTTCTTCATTTGATTTTGATATGGGCAAGGTGAGAAGTTGAGATTTGATTTCTTTAAGGGATTTGTATTTGAAGAAATTCAATTATGAGAAAATATTCTTCATAAAAATGACTTCCATAAATTATTTGAATGGTTTTACAAACAAGATGAGAGGCCACACTTATGGACTAGCCTCTTAAATTACTGTATAATCAGTTACTTGAAAATTTTTAATTCAAAAGAATTTATTTTGTCAAATGACTAACATTTAAAACATCTAACATTCAGTAGCCCATTTCTAACATAATATTATATTTACATATTGGATTTCCCTAGTCGATGCATATCCAAGATTTAATCAGTGAATTCATTGTGTTGTTGAATTTATTTGTTCAAGCTCCATAATTACAGTTGTTTAAATTTGATGATTAATTTTTTTTCTAAACTGAGTGATTAAATTTGATTAGTTTTTAAAAAATTGGGATTAAATATATTTATTTTCATCTTAAATTTGGATAAAATTTGTTTGCGTTCAGATTAAATATGAATTTAGAATTATATATTTCCTCGAGCTTAATGATGAATTTTACATTCTACCACATTCCTTTTCCCTACTTTTTCTTTTGTATCCTAATGGTCATTGAACATTAACATGAACCATGGGACATAAAACCTTTCATTTCATTTTTTTTTTAGGAAATAAAGAGAATCCTATCATTTTACATGAAATTTTAAAGTTTATATATATAATGATAGCCCAGTTTACTCAATATTTTTCTAGAGTCACAGATCATACACACCTGCCAATTTGAGTCTATTGTCCACCATATATGTATTTAAAAACATTTGTACATTGTTCATCTCAAAATCATTATTGTAGTTTTTCTTTGAAGTATTATCACTAGTTTTCCTGAGTAGAATGTAATTACAAGGGCTAAAAGTGTAGTTTGAAAACACATCTAGTGCAACAATGAGATTAGCTCATAGACTCTTGAATTCTAAAAGTTGTAATAGAAATTATCATTGCTTGCCTAATCTTTAGCTAATATAAAAGAGAGATTTTGTTAAGGTTAGTAGTCATATGTGGGAGGATTATATTTGGTATCTTTGCTTATGATGCTTCTCAACCACATCTTTTGGCCTTTACATACGTGTAGATAATCCCCTCTGAAAACCTTACCTAGGCATTGCAGACCCTTAGGAACTGATGACTCTACTGGGAACTTCATGCTTGTTTATTGATTCTAATTCTACATCTCCTCATTTAAGGAGTAAATTTTATATCCCTTAAGTGTATTTTCATTTCATCTTACATGTCCAATTCTCATGATCCTAAAAGTGTGGAACGAAAAAGTGCATACTTGGATAAGATGAAAACTTTGAAGAGCATATGTAGATATAATAATCAACATCTGTGCACAGTGTCTCCTAATGGTGCCTAGGAATGTTTGTATTATCCCCAAGAATGTGGGAGATCTTATATTGATTAATGTGGAAAATCTTGGGAACATTCTTGCAACTACATGACAGTTTGATGCTTGAATGGGTATTTGACTTCACAAGTTTTGTTGCATCATAGACTTCATACAACTCAACATATTAGTAGCATTTAGGTGTCTTTCAGCTCACGTGATGTTTCTTTCATAAATAGTCACAATTCTAGTATTAACACTTATAAATATAGATATAGGAATGATAAGTAGGAAAATCCAATGGCATAAAATAGTTAGCTACCATTCTACTGCCATATAAAATCTAAAATCTCATGGTTATGTATTAAGAATATATTAATAATCAACACGTAGTTACTATATACAATATTAAAACTATGATGGTAAAGTTGAGCATGCATGAGTGGAGAGTGTATCCCTCTATAAGACATAGATTCTGCAAGAAGAATCCAAATCTAGTTTCCTCTATACTCCTTATCCTACAGGCCAATCAATACTTAACAATTATATGAGATGAGGTGATTAAAGTTGACAATTTTGTAGCCACTGACTTGAACTTTTAGTCCATAATTCATTTGGGAGCCTCAGTACACAAATTTCATGGCAACCATTATAGTAGAGTTAACTGTGTTAAGGGCTCAACACGTGACTTTCAACATCAGTTCTACATGTCAATATAAATTTTCTTTTCATTTCATAAGGCTTTATTTTCACTGAACCTACCCTTCCTAGCCACCACTTCCAAACTTGGGTCCTAATATCTCATCATCACTAATGTCAAAGCATAATCCTTTCCCACAGTAGACCGTGGAAGTTTGCATTCCAAAATTTGATTCTTATTATATTTATCTATCAATTTTTCTTGAAAATACCTCAAGGAAAACATTTCGGGCTTTTCAATAGCTCTAGCACAAAAATTCAAAGATTTCGGTTAAATTGAAAAGAAATTTTCATGCAAAGGAAGTAGATAGAAAAATCCTTGGCCTACATTAACCTAGAATATGTGCATTATTTTTTGTGGGAGGGAGAGTATTTGACTTTGCACAAAAGCATCTGGGGAGTCAGTTCCTAGGTTGAAAATCCCTATATTATTCCTTAGAACAATGTAGGATAAGGGTAATGAGGGAATGCAAGCTAGTACAACAACCTAATAACATCAGCAACATGATGGGATGAGAAATCAGTTTTTCTAGAAATAACCCATGAATACTAGGGTCAATACTTGCAGGATCTAGCATTGGTCCTCCCCAATTAACTATGCAACCAGAATCAGTTGAAGTAACCCTTTATTGTCATAGAGCATCCAAATCCATATGAAAAGCCTGAGAATGTAAGTGTAGCTACAATTTACAATTGTAGTAAGTCAATGGCATATCTGCAACATTTAATAGAAATAATCAGGTGGGAAGCCTTCTTGGTCTATGCTCAGTCAACTTGCAAAGGATGCAACCTTGATCAAATGTGAGGCACTAGAAGGATTTGTCCAGAACAATGAAGTTCGACAACAATTTCCTCAGACAAGTAGCAGAAAAGAAGATTACAACAGAGAAAATCCTAATCCAATTGAAGTAACATATGATCTATAAACAAAGAATGAAATATTATAGAGGTGAGAATGTGATTTATGAGCTTCCACCTAGGAAATATGATGGCATGGGACTACTTTCAAAAGTGTTTATACTAAATATCTGCAGCCTACATTAATCAAAAGACTCTAACTTATGCTCCTATAATCCAACATACATGACAAAATCCACTGGCTCAAAATTCTTAAGAAAAAGGAGGAGACCTACAATCATCCCACTTTCACATCTTCATCATATTTCATTATTTTGTTAATTCTAGCAAGTGGAAATTGATGTTTCTTAATCTCTTTCAGCAACCAAATATAACATCTCATAAGAGATTATCCTTTAGCTTATAAATTTGTCAAACTAGAACATATTTCGAAGCCCTTAATAACTAACAATAACATATTTATAAGTTAACTAATTAGCAAATGGCAATGTACATTGCATTTTATGCTTTCTGGTCATCATAATCACTGACTAAAAATGTCATTGATCCATTGAAGAAATTGAAAAGTGACAAAACCCAACTACTGTTGGTACCACAATGCGTTCTAGGGTTTTGCAGATCGGGTAGCAAGCTAAGTGATCTTCACTATGGAGAATATATACATGGTTAAGTGCACTTGAGCCAAAGGTGTCATGGGATGGGTAACCTTCCCAAGTAGTCATGGTTAGCAAGTGTAGGTCCTAGAATTGGTGAGTGATGCTATGTGATTCATCCAGTAGTTTCAGTCCCACTTCATCACTATTATCAAGATTACCTGATGCACAGAATGCTAACTGGAGATCATGAGAAATTTGTCATTAGTTGTTCCTCATGGGGAATATAACATAGATAAATGAATTTGTATAAACAATTAATCCAAAAAATGATATTTCATATTCAATGTGGTGAAATCCTCTAAAAATAATTGATTCTAAATTTTCCACATGATGGTTCTTTAACTGATGTGCTCAAATCTATTTATTATAGCTGAAACCACCAAGAATGGGATGGCTGTAATGAGACAAATTTGAAAAATAAAAGAAACAAAGCTGATTATAAGTCTGTTAAACTTTGGAACACTTTGAGAGATTTCAACCCAATGCAACTACAACAAAAACAAACATATTTAAAGAGTGTGATAATCGAGTCCTAAAGTATAGATGCATTTGTTTTACTAGAAATGGAATCCTTGAAATAATTTATGGAACCTAGGTCAACTCCAATCGTAATAGTGAACTCTCTCAACTTTTGTTCCAAAATAGGATTTAAGCTATCTGCTCCTAGCATGGAAGGCTTCAAAGAATATGAATATGAGCATGTTACTTTAGATATGATTTTTGCAAGTTCACTATATGTGCAAGGATCTCTCCAACAAGTGGTCTTCCTTTCTCTCCAATCATCCATTGCTTGAACTTGCTTCTTGTCCATTGAATGAATTGGTGTTTGGGATCCACCTATAGACCACATAGGAAATGAAAATGTGAAATAAACCACATCCTTGTTGCAACTCTGAGAATCCTATCGAGCATTCCATTCACCTCTTTTGATTACTTCTCTGTAGGTTTTAGTGCTTTTTTAACACTCCTTTTTGCTATAGATTCTACTGCTTCCCTTTCCCCTTGGTAGTGGTTGTTTAAAACTTTTGCAGGAACCTTTCTTCTCATTTTTCTCAAGATAAATGTTACGTTCATCATCTTATGCAAAGTCCAAGTGATAATAGATCTAACTTGCAAAATGGTCATCACTCATTTTTTAATGCACATAATGCTAAGTGGAGCTCATGAGGAATTTTCCATCAGTCAATCTTCATGGGGAATATAACATAGATAAATGACGTTGTACAAACAATTAATCCCCAAAAATGATATTTCATATTCAAGGTAGTGAAACCCTCTAAAAACTATCTGATTTCGAATTTTCCACATCATGGTGCTTAAACCGATGCATCCAAAGTTGTTTATTACAACTAAAACCACCGAGCATGTGATGGTAGCTATGAGATAAAGGTGAAAAAGAAGAGATACAAACCTTATTATAAGTCCATTAAACTTCAAAACACTTTGAAGACAGTGCAATCCAATGTAACTACAATAAGAAAACACATCATCAAAGACTGTGATAATGAAGTCCTGAAGTATAGATGCACTTGTTTTACTTGAAATGGAGTCATTGAAATATTTTTTTGAACCTAGGTAAAATCCACTAACAATAGTTAACTCTCTCAACTTTTGTTACAAAATAGAATTTTATCTATCTCCTCCTACCACGACAGTCTCGAGAGGGGATGAATATGAGTATGTTAATAATGATATGATTTTCTCAGGTTCACTATCTATGCAAGGATCTCTCCAATAGGTGGTCTTCCTTTCTCTCCAATCATTCATTTCTTTAACTTTCTTATTCTCCATTGAATGAATTCATGCTTGGGATCCACCTGTAGACCTCATAGTAGACTTTTTTGAACCTAGGTAAACTCCACTAAAAATAGTTAACTCTCTCAACTTTTGTTACAAAATAGAATTTTATCTATCTCCTCCTACCACGACAGTCTCGAGAGAGGATGAATATGAGTATGTTAATTATGATATGGTTTTCTCAGGTTCACTATCTATGCAAGGATCTCTCCAATAGGTGGTCTTTCTTCTCTCCAATCATTCATTGCTTTAACTTTCTTATTCTCCATTGAATGAATTCATGCTTGGTATCCACCTGTAGACCTCATAGTAGATGAAAATTTGAATGAAACCACATCCATGATCTTGCTGCAACTTTGAGAATTTCGTTAAGCATTCTGTTCACCTCTTTTGATTCATTATCTATAGGTTTCAATTCTTTTTGAACATTCCTTCTTGCTATAGATTCTACTTTCTCCCTTCCCCTTTGGTAGTGGTTCTTTAAAAATTTTGGAGGAACTTTTATTCTCATTTTTCTAAAGATAAATTCTACATTCATCATCTCATGCAGAGTCCAATAAACAAGAATTCTGACTTGCAAAATGGCCATCACTCAGTTTTTTAGGGGACATCTTAGCTCCAACTAAAGAATCACTTTTCTTTTGTTCAATAGTCTTCTTCCTGTCTTTCTTGTCTTTTCATCCATCCTTGCATGATCCAAAATTACTAACATGATTATTAGTACGTTTTCTACTCATATTCCTATTTGGAGTCACAAAGTCCTTTGTACCATGAGAATTTCTCATATTTGATTGTTCACGACATTGATTATTTTTAGTTGACCCTTTCTCTCGGCTTAACAAATGATTTCTTTGTTTATTAAAAGATATGTATGGGTTCTACTTGGATAATCTAGGAAAACTATATATGCATTGTTGCAATGTGTTTTTCCTATCATTTTCTTTACATCTATGCTTGCGTGACCCAAATTTCCTCACACTGTTATTAGTACGGTTTCTGCCTAGATTCCTATTATAGCCACAAAGTCCTTTGCACCATAAAAAATTATCGTGTTTGATTGCTGAATACACCAATTATTTTTAGATGACCTATTCTATGCCTTAACAACTAATTACTTGGTGTATTAAAATACATATTTGGCTCTTCTTGGATGATCTAGAAATCCCAGATATGCATTGTTGCAATGAATTTTTCCCCTCATTTTCATTCACATAATGATGTGGTTCCTTGGGTGTTTCTAGATATTTCTCAATAATTTTGATTTTGGGCCATTGAACATGATTTCATGAGAAATTCAATGATCTAATTTCTCTTTTCTACACATTTTCCTTTGCCCCCAAATGAAGAGAGATAATTTTCTGTCGTTTTTGTTATATGTGCAGACTTCAAAGGGCCCAAATTTATAGTGATTATTTTTAGATGACATTTTCTTTGGGCTTATCAACTGATTTCTTGGTCTATTAAAAAACATATATGGGTTCTACTTGGATGATCTAGAAATCATAGATATGAATTGTTGCAATTCATTTTCCCTAATATTTTCTTTTACATATTGATGTGGTTCTTTTGGTATTTATATCTCTTTTTCAATAATTTTTATTTTGGGGCCTTGAATGTGATCTGTTGAGAAATTCAATGATTCAACTTCTCTTTTCTGCACATTTTTTTTTACCACCAAATAATAGAGACAATTTTCTATTGTTTTCTTATCTGCACAGACTTTGAAGGGCCCAAAATTTATAGGATTCTTGATGTTTCTCTCGATGCATCTAGCTTCAGTGTTGAAATTGGTAGTTTTGACTTCCTACTGCTTGTATCCTCGAACACACTTCCACTATTTTATTTCGCTAATGATGTATATGTTGTCGAAATTTGCTTTGTATTTGACTTGATGTTTTATGGATATTTTTTACCACTCCAACTCTTATTGATTTCTTGACCCTTCACGGACTTCATTCTACTAGATTCAACACACTTTCTTAGAATTTTTGTGGCCCTAGACGATCTCTTTTAAATTGTGCTCATTTCTCATCCCCTTCTTAATCTATTAGAAGAGACTGAGAAAACCATTCTCCAAGACATGGAAAATATATATTCAATAAAGGGTTTCAATATAGGGAAAATATAATCACCTAATAGGGTTTGAATTAGAACCTGGAAAAATGTATGTGCATTTCCCTTTTGCACTTAAAACTTAGAATAATTGTACCAATAGGAAGGACTGGTAGGTACTTGGAAATTATCGCACTGGGGCTATAAGGGAATGTTACAACCCAGAGAAATGAAATAGAAAATAACGTGTAGGGATATTTTTTTTTGGTGGCCACAGTTTACCTGTCAAGGTGAGCACTAATGACTCTGGCTTCCATTTGAAGATAACTTTTCCACTCTCATATGCCTCCAAAATTAAATGTACATCCTACATCATGTCTGCATCATGTCAGGGCACCTTAAGGTGAGCCAATGTTGTGATCAACCAACTTGGTCGACTCCTCAGATCCCTCCAACTTCTATAGAATCCAAATCTGCATACAAAACTTGTAAGTAATAAAATTGAAGGGCCTTAGGGTTTAATAACACTTCCTTCAAACTACTTGTGATGATCCAACAACCGAATATCCTCCCATCGTCTAAAATATAATCCAAGGGTGGTGATTTATGATAGGTCTGTTGAATGGAAGTTCTCATAATAGGGAATGCCTTACGATGTAAATATATAAGTCATGTATCCTAATGCTATCAGATAAAGAAATGAAAGACTTAAAAATAGAGCTAATGAGAAGGTTGTATAGCCTAATCTAAAAAATAAAAAAAAAATAATAAATCCAACCATCATTAGAGGGAACATTCTTTTTGGGGTGAAGGTGCAACCTCGCCTTCCTTGTTCTTAGGAAATCCTGATTCTACTACTTTCATGGAAAGAGAAGCTACCTTGTAATCCAAATTGTCCACTTGTAACTGTAGAGTATATATGAACAAGAAAATATCCTATTGCGACTCAGTTCTTTCTAACACGACTTTACCCACTGTAGTTTTGATCTTCTAGTAGATATATTATGTTGTTTACATATATTGGGTGTGCATTGATCTAGTATTACGTAGGTTTGGATTCCACTGTCCTATATTTTCTTCAACCTTTATATTTCAATTACTCTCTAGTAACCTTGGGGGTATGCTCCAAGTAATATACTACAATGGATTTTATGTTATATTGTGCTCTTATGTGATGGTGTTGAAGCCTTGAAAATCGTTGCTACAACATGGGGGAAAACCACCCAATCCAGACATTGGTTAGCAACTCATTTTTTATTTACTTAGTGGCTCTGACTAGGGATAATGAGACTAGTTTCCTAGAAGATATTTTGATAGTGTTGAAGGGGTGATATATGATGTAATGGGAGAATGATTAAGTTAAGTGTAATCTAATCTAAACTACTAAACACATGCATATATCCTAGTTTAAACACTATTTAAATATCAATATACCCGGGAATTAAATACAATATGTGGTATAGAATGATTTCCTATATAAATTGGTAATATAGATCATTCAAGTGCAATAAGAAATGAAATCGTTTAACAGTCATTGTTTTGGATAAATAGTTAACCAAAATGATTGTGAAAGATATATCACATATAAATCATTTATGTATTTAAAATAAAGTCAAAGTCAACATCATACAAAAGTCAAATAATGCTAACTGTAATTTATAATTTCACACATAAAATAAGTAACAAAAGAAGTATTTCCTGATACATAAACAAAAGAAGATCATAAAATAAAAAGAACCATATATGACTAGTCTTGCTCATGTGCATCAACAATATTGACCAACTTTCAATCTGTTGGCATTATGATACAGGTATTTTCCTTGATGGCAACCCACTCAGATGAAAGTTCACAGTGCAGTAGGTGAATAGCAAAGGATTACAAATCAAACTCCAAAGAATGCAGAAAGAGAGGTATATGTTGGTTCAACTTGTCTAAGGCACATATACACGCGGTTTAATAGAACAAAAGTAGCATATAACATATACACACACTTTCACAGGAGAAAAAGTGCGTACATGTTGGAAAACCAAGTTTTGGTCCAAGGTATTGACCCTAGGTATTGGTTTGAAGATATTGGTCCTAATTGGTTTTGGTCCAAGGTATTGAGAAAGGCCTAAGAGTATATAACGAGGAGAAGATCATTAGTCCAGGGTGTGCAAGCAATGAGATTCTAAGGAATAATTCTATCTAAAGTATATATTGTGTTGCAGGGTTTTGTTTGGGACTGGATCTGAAATATTCATGTGCACCTTGAGTTCAACATTGCATCAGGAATCATGAGACTTGAAATGACTTATTCTTGAATGATCTAATATTGGTTGTGACCAAATTTGATGTTTTGTGCCTATTCTATTTGTTATCTATCATGATCTGGGTTTGTCTGAAGTTTGGAATTGCAGCAAAGTTCTGAGTCAAAATTTACATATCTATACGCAGGCTCATCTCAGCCAAAGTGCATGTACATGCAAGTTCGACTCTTCCAAGTAGCGTATACAAAAATAAAAGCTTTTGTTCAGATCTGACTAATCTATCGGATGAAATTCTGTTGTTTTACTGTTGTCTCTCAATGAAGTCCTCTAAGATCTAAATGTAGAACTTTTATATAAGGAAATTGAATCTGATTGATTAATTGATTAAGAAGGAAGGGTGATCCTTGTTACTATCTATTTTGAACTCTATAATATGATAGTAGATATTTAGAATGTCATTGATTATTATAGTCTATGGTTCAGAAGTATATGCTTTAGTATCAATAGAGATATACGTAGGTTCGGTTAAAGGAAGTAGCATATACGCGCAAGTGTGTTTCAACCAAGTAGCATATACACTCTAATGCATGGTTTACGGCTAGCTCTAGATGATGATGTAGGGTTTTGGGTTTTGCATAGAGTTATTATGTCAGTTATTTGATTGATCAGATTAACTGAATATTGGTTGATGGAGTTTAAGCTTAAATGGCTTTGATGGTTCCAGTGTGAAAATTTGATGAAATGTGGCCTTCAGTTTGTGGTGTTGTGATCTCGGAGTATCCAGTCTGAAAATTCATGAAACGTGGTCCCTCGTGGAAAAGTGTTGTTTTTTGTAGGTTGGCACCTACCTACTAGTAAACATATTGGCTAGTACAAGAGCTAGGGGGTTGTATCTCCCTTATAGTAGAATCTAGAAAATGAGAGATGGTTGTAACCTTCTGCAAGTATAAGCCTACGTACCGGTATGAGTTTGCACTAGTACACGATTGTAAACATATTTTCTTATTATTAAAAGAAGACAGAGACGATAGCAGTAGGTTGTTTTTACCCACATTGGGATTCCACCTTAAATCTTGGCTTTCATGTGTGGTTCTTATGTATGATGCTTTATTATGCTTTTTCTGCACTGTTTAATAAATATCTAATGTACAAGTTTAAGCTCAACACATGATAAACTGTCTAATTCACAATTTCTCTGCATATACGCTGGTTTCTTTAAGCACAGTCGCATTTACACACTAGTTCAGTTCACTAAAGTAGTATAAATAAATTTATTCTGGAAATAAAATTATTGATCTAATAATACTGATTCACCCCACTCTCAGTATTATTTCCAACAATTGGTATCAGAGTAGGTGGTTAAGAACAAGCTTCATCTCTTGAAGAGAGATCCATCAACATGAATAATCAAGAAAGCTTGGGATCCATCAGATCGCTAATCTTCAATGGAAGCAACTTTGTTTATTGGAAAATAAGAACCACAACGTATCTACAATCGCTTGGAATGGATTTCTGGGAAATTTTGGAAGGAGGACATACATTTTGAACAACAATTCCTACAAATACGATAGGTAAAAAGAAATATGAAACCAATGCTAGAGCTTTCAATACTTTATTGGGAATTCTGTCACAATCAAAGTTTGTCAATGTCATGCAGCTCAAATCAGCCAACGAAATATGGGACAAAACCATTCTGAACTACGAAGGAGACTCTCAGGTAAAATGTGCTAAGCTTCAAACTCTCAAAATTTAGTATGAAACACTTAAGATGCATAGTGATGAAAGCATAGCTAGTTACTTCCTACGTATAGATGAGGTTGTCAATTGTATGAAGAATTTGGGTGAAGAAATTAAGGAAGCTACCTTACTTGAGAAAGTTTTGAGATCCTTATCTGCTAAATTTGAATCCGAAGTTTCTTCCATAGAAGAAAAACAAGATTTGTAGAATATCACTATGATGCAGCTTCATGGCATCTTAACTGTATTTGAGATGAGAAGAGGAGGACCATCAAATATGAGAGAAGTTACATTCAAAGCTTCAACAAAAAGAAAGGAAGAACACAATGAATCAGGACATATTTCAGAAGAAGATGTGGTAAACCTTTGTCAAAAAGCTTGAACTGGGTTCTGGAAGGTTTAGAGGTAAGTTACCCTTCAAATTCTTTTCTTGTGGTAGATTCATTCATTATGATGCTAGATGTCCTCATAAAGGTAAATTTGAAAAAGGAAAGGAATATGCAAAAGGGAATAGAAAACAAGTTGTGAATAAAAGGAGTTACTCTACGCATGAAGATAGCGATGGTTTATCTAATAGTGATGAAGATGAAAGTTGAAAAGATTACTGACTTCTCATGGCTTATGACGATGATGATTTTTGGGATGATTTAGAATAGGAATACCTTCATGAATAAATATCTAAAATCAAAATATGTTTAGAAGAAAAAAATATGATTATAGATACGTTGACATACCAACTTGCTGAAAAAGAAAAACAAAATGAAAAACTTGAATGTGAAATTGTGTGTCTAAGAAAGGATCCTGAGAAGATGAAATCTCTCAATCTTAGATTTGTTAAAAGATCAGAACTTTAAATGAAATTGTCAAAGTTCAACATTCTCCTCTGATAAAGACAGGTCTTAGATATATTGAAGAAGCAACTCAATCATAGAAGTCGTTAACCTCCACTAAAAGCTATCTTGATGCAACAAAGACCGGTGAACAGTATGAAAATCATTAGCAAAGGAATAAAGCAGATCACGAGGTAAATTAGACTCAATTTACTCCACGGATGAATAGAAGCCACAACCAACCTCAGGTAAATCATACTCAATTTTCTCCAAAGATGAATATCAATAGAAACTACAATCACCAGCTCAATAGATTTGTTAGTCGCAGGAACTTCTTTAATGGGAAATGTTTTTCATGTCATAATTTTGGACACAAAGTTGCTCAATGTGTTGCTTACAAAACCATCATGACTAGAGAAGTACAAAATCAAAGGAATGTAACATGGATCAAGAAAAGTTCCAATAATAACTTTTCTCTTCTTGAAAATGAAGTAGAATGCTCAATCAGTAAAAAATTTGGTCATGAAGAATCTGAATGAAGGAGAAAATTTCGGCAAACATCTCAAAAGCATAAAACTCCATTAAATCCCAAGATATGGAGAAGGAAAGAATCTCAAACAGAATGATGTGGTATAGCCTTGTATACAAAAGGACAAGAAGATCACTGGTACATTTATAGTGGATGCTAAAAACACATGAAAGGTGACAAAGAAAAACTTCAGTTATATAATGCCTTAGAAAAGGAAAAGAATGTCTATTCCGAAATGACACTCTTGCTATCATAAAAGGTAAAAGCTATGTTTTCTTGAAATAAAAGGTTAAAGCTAGAAATATTATGTATGTAGATGGTTTAAAGCATAACCTATTGAGTGTCAGTGAAATGCGTGATCAAGGAAATGAAGTGGTGTTTCGATCAAACAGATGTGTTTTTCATGAGCTTGATACATGAGAGAATATGAACAAAGGTACACGAACTCCAAGCAACTTATACATACTCAAGGGAGGAAAACTACAATGCTATCTAAGAAAAAATGATGAAAACTAGCTGTGGCATAGAAGATTGGGACATCTAAGATTTTCTCAAATAAAAAAAGCATGCATATTCAAGGTTGTTCATGACCTTCTAGATATCAGCATCCCAGAAAATACAATATACAAACCATGTCAAATCGGCAAGCAAATCAGATTTCACTTCATGGAAAAAGAAGGGTCAGCTAGTAAGCCTATTGAGCCTGTACATACTGATTTATGTCGACCATCAAGGAAAAAATCACCTCCTATAGAAGAATACTTTATTTTGTTCATTGATGATTTCCACAGAATGTGTTGTATAGGTCTTCTAAAGCATAAAGATGAAGCTTTTGAAAAGTTCCAAGCCTTCAAAGCTTTGGTTAGAAATGAATTAGATTGAAAAATCGATTGCCTCAGATCCGATTGAGGAGGGGAATTTACCTTGGATGAATTCTCTGACTTCTGTGAACAACATGGAATAAAAAGGAAATTATCCACCACAAGGACTCCTCAGCAAATGCCTCGAGCTATTCTAGATGAATCTGGAACTCCTGCAACCTTCTCGGGTGAAGCTGCATTCACTGTCGTAACTATTCTCAACCAAGCAAATGTTTCGGTAAACAACACTCAAACTCCACATGAACTTTGGTATGGTATGACTCCTACTGTAAAATACTTTAAAGTTTTTGGAAGCAATTTTTATATCAAAAGGACTAATGAAAAACTTGGTAAGTTTGAACCCAGAGCAGATGAAGGTATTCTTCTTGGTTATTCTTCTAGAAGGATATAAATGTTATAGTAAAATACTTGGAAAAATTGTTGAAAGCATTGATGTTGTAGTTGACGAAGCATGCAGAAATCCAAAACAGATAGAATCAATAGAAGATTATGATAATGAAGAATATGGGGATTATTTTCCCACATAAAATCAAAATCATATTGAAGAAGAAGCCAATGAAGCACCAGATCAAGAAATAATGGCAGAAGAAAAGTCTTCGTCCATGTATGTTAAAAAAAATCATCCAGAAACTCAAATTTTAGCGGAAGAAAGGGCAGGTGTACAGATAAGAAGAACTATTACAGGGACCTCAAGCAATTTATCATTACTATCCTCCACCAAACCTCAAAATATAAAAGAAGCATGCAAAGATGAATGATGGGTCAAGGCCATGGATGAAGAACTTGAGCAAATTGAGAAAAATAATACTTGGGAATTAGTTCCTAGACCTCATGATAAAAATACTATAGGAACTAAATGGAT
Source organism: Pinus taeda (assembly GCA_000404065.3). Classification (NCBI taxonomy): domain Eukaryota; kingdom Viridiplantae; phylum Streptophyta; class Pinopsida; order Pinales; family Pinaceae; genus Pinus; species Pinus taeda. Next base: position 115,855 of record APFE031428225.1, read on the forward strand.
ATTAACAAACACGTTGAACGAAAATGGATAAGTCATTAGAAACAAGGTAAGACTTGTTTGCAAAGGGTATCCTCAACAAGAAGGTATAGATTTTGAGGAAACTTTTGCACCTGTTGCCATAATTGAAGCCATAATGATGTTTCTTGCTCTTTCTAGATTTCAAAAATTCAAAATATACCAAATGGATTCTAAATCAACCTTCCTAAATGGAGATCTAGAAGAAGAAATTTATATTGAAGAGCCAAAAGGATTCATTTTTGGAAATGATGCAAAACTTGTATGCAGACTCAGAAAGGCCCTCTATGGTCTGAAACAGGCTCTAAGGGACTGATATTACTGCCTTGATAAATATCTACACCAACAAGGTTTTACAAAAGGTTCAACAGATAACAATCTATATACAAATATTGAAACTGATAAATTGTTAATTATTATTAATTATGTTGATGATATCATTTTTGGTAGCAATGAAGAATCCATGAGTTAGAATTTTTCTTTAGTAATGCAGGAATAATTTGAAATGTCATTTCTTGGTGAACTTACCTATTTTCTCGGTCTACAAGTTCAAAAAAATAAAGATGGTATTTTTATTTCACAAGCCAAATATCAGGATGTAATCTCAGCTCAAATGATGAATCAATAGTAGTACATCAACCAACTTACAAATCCATGATCGTAAGTCTACTTTATCTAATAGGTACCCAACCTTACATCATGCATGAAGTAGGAATAGTTGGAATATTCCAAGAAAATCCAAAGGAATCACACCTCCAAGCAGTGAGAAGAATTTTCAAATATCTTCAAGGAACTTAGGACTTTGGTTTATGGTATCCTAGAGATGTATATCTTACTATTCATGCATATACAGATGCAAATTGGGCAGGAAGTGTTGATGATAGAAAAATAACTAGTGGTGGTGCATTCTATATGGGTTCCAAGTTAGTGTCTTGGTTCAACAAGAAACAAAGTTCAATTTCTTTATCCACAGCTAAAGTAGAATATGTGGTTGTTGCATCTTTCTGCACACAACTTCTTTGGATGATGCAAATATTGCAAGACATTCATATCACATATACTCCACCCATCTCCATTATATGTGATAATACATGTGCCATCAATATTTCAAAGAATCCAGACATGCACTCCAAGACCAAGCACATACCCATAAAATACCATTTTGTACGTGAACAAGTGCTTCAATGAAAGGTCAAATTGAAGTATGTTCCCTCGAAAGAACAGGTTGCTGATATATTCACTAAACCACTACCCAGAGAAACATTTGAATATCTCAGACAAAAGCTGGGAGTAGTTGTTGCATCATCCTGCTGTTAAATCAAATTTTTTAGAGAAAGGTTGTTATATGTGTGTTTCTTGAAGTATAGTCACGTACACACGTGGGTTTCTATGGGTCAAGGAGTGTATATGTTTTTCAGACAAGAAAAATAGTGGGGTAGGCTCTGATATGGGTTTTATGTCTGATGTTGATGATTACAGTCTATTGATATGCTCTGTTCATTATTTTTTTCTCTAATTGACAAAGATGCCTTGATCATTGACTTGATAACAATGCACGGGTAGCACAAGTTCAGCGGGAGCATAGCCTTCACTCACATTCTGTATTGTTGGCATTATGGATGTTGAGTCCAACTATGGCTTCAGATATTTATACTTTTTGTTGCTTAAAATCATGTAAAAGTCTAGGGTGTGATATGTCTTATCATACATTTGAATGAATCCTATTGGAAAAATTATGTAATTTGTATCCCCATTTTGCATGGGATGGATGATGTAATTATATTCCTGTCATGTATAAACAATTGGTATATCCCCACTTGGTTGGGTGGATGAGTCAAATTTGGTATGTCCCCACTTGGTTGGGAGATGGATGTATGTATGCGTCATTGGTGATAGGAAGGGCATACTCACATAGTTGAGTTATAAAGTGACGTTATTATTTTGGAGAATATTTTTACAGACTCTCCTTGTTTTTATGGGGAGCATGGATAGTTCTAGTGCATCTCAGCATGTACTAAGGTGAGCTCAATTAGAGAGTTTGGAATGTACTCAAGGGGAACATGAATATCATAGGGGAGAGAATATCTTGGTCCACCCTTTGCCCTTGATGTCAGAGGGGGAGAGTGTCTTGGTTTTTTTATTGCCATCAAGTCCAAAGGGGGAGATTGTTGGCATTATGATATAGGTATTGTCCTTGATGGCAACCCACTCAGATGAAAGTTCACAGTGCAGCAAGTCAACAACAAAGGATTACAGATCAGACTCCAAATAATGAAGAAAGGGAGGTATATGTTGGTTCACTTTGTCGAAGGCACGTATACACGTGGTTTAACAGAACAAAAGTAGCGTATAATGCATACATGCACTTTCACATGAGAAAAAGTGCGTACATGTTGGAAAACCAAGTTTTGGTCCAAGGTATTTTTGGTCCAAGGTAATTGGTCTGAGCCATTTGGTCCAAGGTATTGACCCTAGGTATTGGTTCGAAGGTATTGGTCCTAAGTGGTTTTTTTCCAATGTATTGAGAAAGGCCTAAGAGTATATAAGGAGGATAAGCTCATTAGCCCAGGGTGTGCAAGCAATGAGATTCTAAGGAATACTTCTATTTGAAGTATATATTATGTTCCATGGTTATGCTTGGGACTGGATCTAAAATATGCATCTGCACATTGAGTTCAACATTGGATTAGGACTCATGAGACTTGAAATGACTTATTCTTGAACGATCTAATATTTTTTCTGACTAGATCAGATGTTTTGTGCCTATTTTATTTTTTATCTATCATGATCTGGGTTTTTCTGAAGTCTGGAATTACAAAAAAGTTCTGAGTCAAAATTTGTAGATCTATATGCAGGTTCATCTCAGCCAAAGTGCGTGTACGCGTAGGTTTGACTCTTCCAAGTAACTTATACAAAAAGAAAATATTTTGTTCAGATTTGACTAATCTTTCTGACCAAATTCCGTTCTTTTACTCCTGTCTGTCGATGAGGTCCTCTTAGATCTGAACGTACAATTGTTGTATAAGGAAATTGAATCTAATTCCTTGATTGATTAAGAAGGAAGGGTGGTCCTTGTTGGTATCTATTTTTAACTTTGTAATATGAAAATAGATCTTCAGAATGTCACTAATTGGTATAGTCTGTGGTTCAGAAGTATATGATTTCGTATCTTTAGAGAAATACGTAGGTTGGGTTAAAGGAAGTAGTGTATACACACAAGTTTGTTTCAACCATGTAGCATATACACTCTTATGCATGGTTTACAACTAGTTCTACATGATGATGTAGGGTTCTAGGTTCAGCACAGAGTTTTGGTATCAGTGATCTAATTGATTAGATTAACTGAATATTGATTAACGCAGTGTAAGTTTAAAATTCTTTGATAGGTCGAGTGTCAAAATTTGATGAAACTTGGCCTTCAGTTTTTGGTGTCTTGATCCAGGAGTATCGAGTCTGAAAATTCATGAAATGTGGTCCCTGGTGGGAAAGTAGACTTTTTGTAGGTAGGCACCTATGTACTAGTAAACATATTGGCTAGTACAAGAGCTAGGGGGTTGTAGCTCCCTTCTAGTAGAAGCTGGAAAACAAGAGAAGGTTGTAATCTTCTGTAGGTAGAAGCCTCTGTACTGGTATGAATTTGCACCAACACAAGATTATAAACAAATTTTCTTATGATTCAAAGAAGATAGAGATGACAATAGTAGGTGGTTTTTACCCACATTGGGTTTCCACCATAAATCTTGGTGTTCATTTGTGTTGCCTATGTGTGATGCTTTATTCTGATTTTTCTACACTGTCTAACAAATCTTTGATATACTGGTTTAAGCTCAACACATTATAAATTGTCTAAATTGCAAGTTCTCTACATTTATGTTGGCTTCTTTAAGCACAATCACATGTACACGCTAGTTCACTTCACTGAAGTAGCGTATATAAATCTATTTTGGGAAATAAAATTATTGATCTAATAATACTAATTCACCCCCCTCTCAGTATTATTTCTAATAGAATCAATCCAACATATTCTAACAGTACAAAAATGCATTTTAGTAGAAGATGCTAGATATTTAAGAGAAAATAGATCATGTTCCATTCATTCCATTAGAACCTCCTCAAAAGTACAAAAGTGCAATGTTTTGAAGAATGTTTTTGATAAAAATTTTGGAGCCCTCTCTAAATGCATGAGAGGGGTTTAAATACTAAACTATAGGTCCCAAAATATATTATTGCAAAAATAATTGAGGAGGTTTAAACAACCTACCTAAGATTATGGAAAAATCAAACCAAAACTAAAAATAAATAAATGACTAACTACTTTGCATTTGATCTTTGATATCACAAATATTTGTCATTGGCTTGAGATATGTCGGTTGGTCGATCACAAATTTCAACTACCCAACAAATATAGTGTCTATTAGCATTGGCACCATTTTTTGTGTGGAGGTTGTTAAGCATCTCAAGGCCATCCACTGGTTGTATTGTTTTACCAATAACTTCCAGCATACTTCTGAGTTTAGCTTTCTCATCCTTCTGATCACCTCGTCCTTTCCCTTTGCTACCAGCCTCCGTTGCTTCTCTAATTGTTTGACATTGGGAAGAAATCCTGGTGTGCTTTCTACAACTAGGTTGGTGCCATGCAAATTTTCATTGATGGATTCTGTTATGTTGCTTGCTACTGGTCATGTGATTGTGGTTTCCCTTTCTGCTTGCTTGAGCAGAGAATCCCAATCTGTGAACAAGATGTCTTTATGTGATTCCTCTAGTTTTGACAAATCATCCTTTCTCCCTTATTCTGATTCTTTCCAGGTGATAAAGTGAGAAATATGTTGATGGATTTCCTCATACTCAAGTCTCATGTCGATAACTTGGCTTGTTAGCTTATCACTAATCTCGCAATAAGGACTTATTTGCAAGATTTTTTGGAAGAGAACTTCCTTCTGCTGCATAAGTTGGGAGTTAAGACTAAGTTCTTCCTTTATGAACTAATTGAGTTGTGGATTGTCTTTATGCTTATCTATTATAGCTTGTATCTATGCATCCCTTCATGCTAGTTGGCCTGATGTTGTATTTGCAGCTGTTCAAATTATTGCTTGAGATCAGCTACTTGTAATTCTACTTGTTGATTGGATTTCTCCTGAGGCAATTGTCGTTCCAATAACAGAATTCTTTGTTCCTTTTCTTTAAGCAATATTTGGACCTCTACTGCTTTGTCAATAGTTTTCATAGCATAGGCTCCTATTAATTGTGACAATGTTGTGATATTTTCTTATGGGTGCATGGGCGAGTCCTTCGATACAATTTCCATTGGTTAATTGTTAGGAGTCGTAATAGTGGAAGTGTCTAAATTCCTTTTCTTCCTCTATCATTTGATGACAACTTTGTGGGTAGAATTGTGAAATACATGTAGTGGAGGAATTTCCTCAATTCTCAAAATAATTTCTGAAGTGGGGGTGGTAGGAATGAGCTCAACATCTTGAGTGCCTACAGTTTTCACCATTGTTGTTTCTTGAGTTGAGTTGTGTTGTGTTTGCTTAAGAGTCTATATCTCAGATGTTTGTTCATCTATGTGAAGCTTCTTGTTGAAATGTTCCCATTCCTTTTCCAAATCAATAACTCAGAATCTTGCTAACTAAGTGGATGTGGAGGGAACTTCTGCCCATTTCTTTATTGTGGTTTTATTTTTTCCTCTGTAGTTCTATTTGTGTTCATTTCGGACTCTTTATTTTTATTTCCTTACCCCATTTTGAGACCGGTGCTTTGAGTGCTTTGACTCATTAGTACATCTCTCTTGGGTTGCTTCTTCGGAATTCCCTTTGGAGCTATCCTCTAAGATTACACTGGGATTGGTCTCCCTTATTTTGTCAATTTGTAGTAGGTGATGGAAATAATGCTAAGAGGGCGGGGGGGGGGGTGAATCAGTATTTACAAATATTTTTTTTTTCATTTCCATAATTAGATTTATATACGCTACTTCAGTGAAGGGCATTTGCATGTGCACGCAACTGTTCGTAAGGAAACCAACATATATCTAGTGAGCTTATGATTTAGTTAATTCATCATATGTTGATCTTTAATCAGTGTATCAATAATTTATTAAACATTAAATAGTAACCATGTGTAGTAATAATAGAATAAACAATCACACAAAAGAAACACACATGAACACCAAGATTTAAGGTGGAAACCCAATGTGGGTGAAAACCACTTGTTACTGTTGTCTCTATCTTCTTTTAATAATAAGAAAATATATTTACAATCTTCTACTACTGCAGACTCATACCAGTACGCAGGCACTGACCTGCAGAAGGCTACAACCTTCTCTCATTCTCTAGCTTCTTGTGGAAGGGAGCTACAACCTCGTAGTTCTTGTATTAGCTGATATGTTTACTAGTACGTAGGCTCTGACCTACATAAATCTACAACCTTCACTCATTCTCCAACTACGACTGGAAGGGAGCTCCAATCCCCTGATCAAATCACTAGCCGCTACTTGCATGAAGTTTTTACTTCCTTACTGAAGGCTCCAACCCTTAGTATCCTCCAGTGACCATGTTTCATAAATTTTCACACTGGATACTCCTGGTACACTACAGTACAATATAAAGGCCACGTTTCATCAAATTTTCACACTAGACCCATTACTAACATTGAACCTCAAATTCAATTATCACTGTAATACATCCATCAAATACATCTATATCAACCAATCATTAAAACCCAATCATCAATCTCTGATATAACTAAAACAATCAATCATTGAAAACTTTGAACCTATGACACAACTGAATAAAAAAATCACTAAACCTCTGACACAACTAAAACAAACAATCATTGAACCTCTGACACAAATGAATCAAACATTCATTTAAATTTAATTAAATTCAACCAATCAACTAGAACAAACAGATCACTGTAACTAGTACATAGATCTAAACCTAGAACAATGCATCAACAACCAGAACTAACTAACCTCAAAATGCATGTATCAAAATGTATGCACTCCTTCAATTAAGCAAACATGCAAGTATACACTACTTCCTTTTTCCCAACATGCGTATACCTCTAAACATGATGAATAATAAAACCTCTGAACCATGAACTGTACGAATGAGTGACATTCTAAATATCTTTTGTCATATTACATATTTATAAAGAGATAGCAACAAGGATCACCCTTCCTTCTCAATAAATCAATCAACCAGACTCAATATCCTTATACAATCAATTTTATCTTCAAATCTAATTAAGACATCATTGAAAAACAATAGTAAAATATCAACACTGATCTGATAGACCAGTCAACCCTAAACATCAAGATTTTCTTTTTCATACACTACTTGGAAGAGTCGTACCAGTGTGTATATACACCTTCACCAAAGTAAACATGTGTATGGATCTGCCGATACTTAATTATAACTTCGTTGTAATTCCTAACTTCAGACATACCCAGATCATCACATATAAAGGATAAAATGTGTGCTAGCAATCAGATGTAGCCTATCCATCATCATATCACATAATTTTAAGTCATTATCATCCTGATACATCATTAGATCTCATCCATCATCAAATACTTAGGTGCATACTTAGTCTAGATCAAGAAAATCATCAGAAACCCATAACATGCATATTTGCTTTTGATCTAACACTTCATAAGATATTTATTACTTGAGCACTTAGCCCTTTGATCTTCTCCTCCTTTTATGGTTTTGGCCTTTCTTAATATCTCGGACCAAATCCACTTAGAACCAATACCTCAGACCAAATATGATTTGGAGATGGGTGTTTCATAACTTGTTATGGTTACAAGAACCTCCCACATAACTAAACAAATAAATGATCTAGCTTATATATGACATTCGCGGAATTAGATACTTGAAACAGGTGTATGTCGTTTGTTTTTAACTTCTTAAGTGCTTTAAGTCCATTTGTTTATGTTGATATTAAAACATAGAACAACCATATAATGTAGCAAATAAACATCAACACATAACAACAAATTTAATCTAGGAGTTCACCGAATATCGTGGGCTACGTCTCCTTGAGATTTTGTAATTTTGACGTGGCTCTTTGGGATTATGGTAAAGTTTATTTTACAAGTTCCAAACTTAACTACAAAAGTTACTGAACTAAACCAATGGGCTTAGAATACCATATATACCCCTGTCATGGCTGTCATCACTCTGGAAATAGATCTAAGCTCCCTTAGACTTGATTCCTTCAATCAGTGCTCTGAGCTAACCTAAGCTTCTTGATGGCACTAATTGCTTAATAATTCTTTAACTGTCACTTAAACCTCTTCTAATATTTTCCACAGATATCATACACGAATAATAGATGGATCATATCCTCAAAATGAGCAATGCATCCCTAAACTAGGCCTCCCTCCACAATTGGCACTGGGTTGCCTCAAACTTCCTTATAGCATCTTAGCCTTTATAAGTCCCAAAATAATTTTGCAAATTCCTGAAATGGATTCAGGAGGCTCATTACATTCAGGAATGACTATTGGTTTGTTGAGAATGAGTACTGGTAGCTCCTACAACTACCTCCAACCCTTGGTGGCCCTGAGCTTCAAAATCTTCTTGGATGAAAATATCTATGAATATGACCTCCTTGGCTTCTCTAGACTACCCCATTCACCCCATAAGGCTCCAACTAGCCTCTCTAGCCTCTTGTGCATTTAGTCCATATCCCCTAGGGATACTCCACCAATTCTGGTGAACTGCACTTAACCCCAGTTAAATTTAGCGTAACCCCTAAGTTTAGTTCCTCCACCAAGATGACCATCGAACGTAACCGTTAACATAACTGTAACTATTGGGCATGCATATGTGGCAGTATAAACCCCGACGGTTAGGGAGAATCCTGCGTATATCTGGAGGTCGGGTAACATGCAGCTGCATGTGATTGTGTTTCAAGAGAACAATAGATCCATTGGATTTGAGAATAGATTGACAGATACAATCGATGGAAGAAGAATAGTAGAGATGAAAACCACGTGTTAGCAGGAGTACAAAGTGGTCTTGAAAAGACGGTAAGTGGTATCTCGCGTGCCTTGAAGGATGTAAACAATATTCCTAAAATTCACGCAATTAACCTTAGCAGGCAACATGTAGCATGCGAAAACCACTTTTCCCACACACTCTTAACTTGATATTAGTTGTGAAAGATTTAACATGAGATTGCGTGAGAGCTATTCGATTGGATGGTCACATCGATGGTAGAGATCATCCAGCTTAGTTAGTGAGCAGACAAGGCGATATCCAATGGATCTGGAGAAGTGAGATCAACAACGTGGATTGAAGCACTTGAAAAAAAGGGAATATTCCTTGAAATATACTTTTTTCTAATATTTCCAAACATCAAATTATTCTTGGTCAAATGTCCAAAATGTTACAGTTTACTAGACTTTTCAAATTTTAGTAACTCCTTCATACGGTGTATCTTTTTCGAATTGTTTGTGGGGCCAGAATTCAGGATCTATCTAGTCACTCAGGTTCAGCACCTTTTCAAACACTTTGAAATTTGAGCTATCATTAAGGTCCTAGATCAATATCTTATCACTCCTCCCTATTAGGAATATTTTTGACCCCAAAATATTGGTATAATGATTTCTACAGTAGATGAGAGTACAACACCCTATTCTTTTCAGCTTCCATACACTTGCCTTTCATGGCTAGTGCCTTTGAACCAAAACTTAAAGGCATTCAACACTTCACTTCTTTGATGCGCTTGTCCTCCTCTTAAGAACTATCTTCCTTGAAATCATTTAGATTTTTTCTTGAAAAGTTTATAGAAGGTAGTTGAACACTGCTTCCTTGATCGTTGACCTAAGGTGGCTCAAACAAACGGGGGATTACATAATAAATCATGCATACTCAACTGAAATTTGCATATGTACCAATGAAAGTATATTTTACTAGGTCAAGAAGTCAAACCACTTCTTACTAAGCCACTTCTATGGCGACTTTTTCTGCCACAAATATTCTTCTGACATCTTGTCAAAAACAACATGCAAAAGAAAAAACTTGACTACATAAATTCAAATCATGTGAATCATAATCATCTCTCTTACATCTTGTGCACAAATGATCGACTAAATCACAGGCCAACAAAACATGCCTTTTCAAACAACTGACTCTCCAAGTCAAGCATATACTAAAAAAACTTGATGATTCTTTTTCATTCTAGAAAGAATTCCACCTCTTGTGAAACACTTCATTTTTATCTCCCTTTTTCAATCTTGGGGACAAAATCAAAATTTTCAATTTGATATGACATTGCATGCATGTTTAAACAAAGCAATCGGCCGCCAATTCAATTACACATACATGTTCAAATACAAGGAAATCATCACCATTCCTTTGTTATACATAGCATTCTCACACATGTATTCCATTATTCATATTTCTCTCAAGAAAAATCATAAGTACAAGATCCCAAATCGTATGTAAATTTACATACAAACCTAAAATGAATATAATTTTGCTACAATAAAGTGAGTCTCATACTCAACTTTTCCATTCACCTTTTTGGTAAAACACTACAACTTGCATTCCATTGGCAAAGAAATGTATCAAATCAAAAGACATGCAACTTTAATTGGATAATAAATCTAACCATTTCTTAACAATCCATATCAAAGGCGCTTCCTTTAACTGCACATTGACATCAACATGTGAATCATCCTAAAACACATCAATTAAGGAAACTTCCTTTCCATTCTTTCCATTCTCTTTTTACACCTTCTTCAAATTTTGTGGAAGCATTGTTGGATTCAAAATCCAACACTTTTCAGAAATATGTCTTGCTGATGGCAATAAGTGCAACTCATGTTCATCCTCTTTACAACATAATTTTCCTTGTCCAATGGACCTTTGGATTCTTGCCTCCTTTTCTTCAAAAGTTTCATGTATGCGGCCATTTTCTTCCAACATCTAGAAACACTATGGCTAAGCAAACCACAAAAGGAACATGCAATGGTTTTCCAATACTTATGTAGAAATTTACCATGCTTTACATAATCAAAAGAAGTGTGATTGAAATCAGATTTATACCTTTCTCTTTCACCTTTGTTGGCTTCATGAGAAAGCGGATTGAATGAAGAAGTGGCTCCCTTCGGAACACCATCAATCTCTTCAATGATTATAGAGCTTTCACAACTCTCTTGTTCAAGTGCATGCTTATGAACACCTTCTTCTTACATAGTATGTTTCAAAATATTTCATTGCCCATGAATACCATCTTTACAAAACTTGAGGTAGGGAGCCTAAAATGAAACTCCTTCTAGGAACTATTTGAATTGGCTTCATGGCTACTTTGGAACTTTCTCCATGAAATTGTCCATTGACAAGACCCAAATAGTTATGCCTTTCCTCAACCATTATTGCCACAACAGTTCCTTGTGAATATTTTCTGAATCCTTTTCATAGCCCATTTTTGACATCAACTTGGACCCTATACCTCTTGTATGCTTTTCAAAATAACCAACATAAAAATTGTTCGAGGAAATTGAATATAAACTAGAATTGTTTACCTCTTCTACAAATTGATGCTTAACTAAGGCTTCTTTGGTAGTAAGGAGTTGTGTCTCCATCTCATGCATCCTTTCTAGGTTCATATTTTCAATATGAAGTGGTCTCTCCATTTCTTACAACTTGTCAAAAAGAAATTGCTTCCCTTCCTTCATGGAATTCAATTGCTCTCAAAGTTTTGCGCTCTTCCTTTCATTTTCAAACATTTGTTTCACCATATCCATCATGATGAGCAGGTCTGGATTCATGTATTCATCAAAGAATCTTGTGAAGGAGGAGGATTTTGAGAACTCACTTGTAGAAGTTGTAATTATAAAAATGATCAAAATAACTTCAACCAAATTCACAAAGCTTTCAAAATCTATTAACAAATTTCTAAACTAAATGGTTTTAGAGTTGAACTCTTATTCAAGTAGCATTTTGCAAACGAATCCTCTTGTGCTTCAAGGGTTTCCTTGAGGTCCTTTGGATAAGGAGAATGCCTTCAGTCCTTCTACCTTCTTTCCCTCTCATGGACTTAGCTATCAGTAGCTTTCCCTTCACCTTCGCAAACTCAAGCAATAGGTAGTTTACAAACAATCAAATAGTCAAATTATTTGTACTATTTAAACACCTTTCAAGTTAAACAAGGAACTTTTTTCTCTCTCAATAAAGAAACCTACTATAATACCACTTACTTTGGACATGGGGTTTTGATAACTTGTTATGCTTACAAGAACCTCCCACTCAGTTAAACAAATAAATGTCTAGCTTATAGATGACATTTGCGGAATTAGATACTTGAAACATGTGTATGTCATTTGTTTTTAATTATTTAAGTGATTTAAGTACATTTGTTTCTATTGATATTAAACACATATAACATACATATAATGCAGCAAATAAACATCAACATATAACAACAAATTTAATCTAGGAGTTCACCCCAATATCGTGGGCTATGTCTCCTTGAGATTTTGTCATTTTGACTTGGCTCTTTTGAATTATGGTAAAGTTTCTTTTACAAGTTCTACACTTAACTCCAAAAGTTTTTGAACTGAACGAGTGGGCTTAGAATACGATCTATATCCCTGTCGTGGTTGCCATCCCTTCAACTTGATTCCTTCAACCAGTGTTCTGAGCTACCCTAAGCTTCTTGATGGCACTAACTCCTTCAAAATTATTTAACTATAACTAAAACCTCTTCTACTATCTCAAACACATATCAGACACCAACAATAGACTGATCATATGCTCAAAATGAGCATTGTGTCCGCAAACTGGGACTTCCTCGATGGTAGCCACTAGGTTGCCTGAAACTTCCCTACAACATCTCGACCTTTATAAGTCTCCAAATACTTCTACAAATACCTATAATCAATTAAAAAGGCTCATTATAGTCAACAATGACTATTGGTTTGATTAGAACGAGTACTGGTAGCTCCTACAACTGCCTCCAACCCTTGGTGGCCCTTAGCTTCAAAATCTCCCTCAATGAAAATATCTATGAAGATGACTTCCTCAGCTTCTCTGGACTATTCCATTGGCTTTAGAAGGCTCCAATTAGCCTAGCTAGCCTCTTGTTAAATTCTCTCTTGTTGAAAATTGCTCCTAGAGTGCATTTAGTCCATATCCCCTAGGGATACTCCACCAATTTTGGTGAACTGCACTTAACTCTAGTTAAATTTAGCATAACCCCTAAGTTTGGTTGCTCCACCAAGCTAACTATCAGAGGTAACCATTAACATAATTGTAACTGTTGTACACACATACGTGGTGGTATAAACCCCGGTAGTTAGGGAGAAACTTGCGTGTATCTTCCAGTCAGGTAACACTCAGCTACATGTAACTGTGTTTCAAGACAATGAGAGATCCATTCGATTTGAGAATAGATTGATAGATAATATCGATGGAAGAGGAATGGTGGAAATCAAAACCATGTGTTATTAGGAAGACAGAGCGATCTTGAAAATATGGCAAGCAGTATCTCGCACGCCCTAAAGGCTGTAAATGGTATTCCTAAAATTCACACGATTAACCTTAGTGGGTGACACGTAGCATGGAAAAACCACTTTCCTCTCACACTCTCGGATTGATATTTGTCTTGCAAGATTTCACACCAGATTGCGCGACAGTCATCTGATTGGATGGGTCATGTTGACGGTAGAGATCGTCTAGGTTAGTTGGTGAGCAGACGCTGCAATATCTACTGGATCTAGAGAAGTGAGATTAATAGAGAGGATTGAAGTGCTTCACAAAAAGGAATATGGAATATTGCTTGGAATATAAATATTTTTGTAATATTTCCAAAAATCAAATTATTCTTGGTCAAATGTCCAAAAATTGCAGTTTACTAGACTTTGAAAATTGTGATAACTCCATACAGTGTTGGTTTTTTGAACCATTTGCAGCACTGTAATCAGGAGGATGAGATCTATTTGGTCACCCAGGTTCGTCACTTTTTCGAACATTTTCAAATTTGAGCTATCATTGAGGTCCTGGATCAATATCTGATCAAAATACCTTAGACCAAATACCTCAAACCAAATCTTCGGACCAATATCTCAAACCAAAATCCTTACACCAAGACCTTGGACCAAAAACCTCGGACCAAAACCATGGACCAAGAAGCCTCGGACCAATACCTCAGGCCAAACCACACTTAAGATCTGTTGTATTCTTGGACAGTATCAAATAGCTATTACTCTACTCCATATTATGGGATAATACCATGGTATTGATCGCTATTATTCTCTACTCTTTAAATTCCTTGATTTTCCAACCTATACATGCTTTTTCTCTTATGAAAGTGTGTGCATACATATACACCCTAAAAAATGCATCCATACATATATGCCCTTTTTGTTCTGTGAACCCGTGTGTATACGCTACTTGCACAAGGTGAACCAACATATACTTCTTAAACCATTCTCTTTCTTCAATTTATTGATTATGATCTGTAGTCCTTTGTTCCTTCATCCTATTCTTTTATACCATTACTGTGTTCCCTCCGACTAGACTTGTTATAATGTTATTTTCCATATTACTTATGAAATGATTCCTTTGATCTACCCTGCATTCTATCACATCTAATATCTCTCCTATAGATTCATTTAGTTATGTAGATTCATCTAGTTAACATGAACAAGTGAGTTGTTCTGCTACAAGTGGGTTGCCATCAAGTATAGCACATGCATCATAATGCAAACAATCTCCCCCTTTGGACTTGATGGCAACCATGTTCGTGTTGATTATTGCAATCTATAGAAACTGTTAGAGATAACAAGCAACACCAAAATACTCTCCCCCTTTGACATCAAGGGCAAAGGGGAGACAAAGATATTCTACCCCTTTGATATCAAAGGAAAAGGGCTGGCCAAAATGAAGACTTTCATATTTGAACTACTGAATATGAAAATTGATAATGCTCCCCCTAGGCACATGTTGAATTGTTTGATTAAACTCCCCCTTTCTAAATGCTGAGATGCACTATACCATCCATGCTCCCCCTGAGCACATGCAGAGTCTGCAAAAAAATATTTTCCAAAAGAATAACATGACTCTATAACTCAAGTGTGTGAGTATTACCTTCCTATCACCAATGATTCATACGTACATCAATCTCCCAACCAAGTAGGGATATACCAAATTTTACTCATCTACGAAACCAAGTGGGGATATACCAATTATTTATACACGACAGAAATACATTAATTATTACATCATCCATCCCATTCATAGTGAGGGTACAAATCATATCATATGACCAAAAAAGACTCATTAAAAGACTATGACAGACAAGACATATTATTACATCATGGGGTTTTATATGACCTTTACATCAAATTATATACAAGACATTTATAACAAAGACCAAAGATCTAAACAAGACCATGATAGTCATCAACAACTATCATACACCATATGTGATCTGCACCATAAGCATCTATCAGCAACATCCAAACCAGCAGCCTATATATGTCCATCATCAGTTCCCAAGATATGACAATGTAAATATCATCAACTTGTGACAAAGTATGCCACATATAGATATCAACTCATCCTATTGACCTCATCAAGATCAACTTGCTCCATTTCCTTAGTAGAAAGAGCCTTATCATAACCTTCCATGAATCAACTAAGCATTTGTCCTATCTCCAAGTAGTAACACAAAATCATATCATATGTATGTGAAAACACCGTAGTCATCATCTATGATAATAGCATTATCATCAAGAACTGCATGATCTTTCCATAAGAACCCTTAATATATCAACCATGTATCATCACTAATAAACATCCCATATTTGATAAGAAGCAACCATGATAATCAACATATGTGAGTATCAAACCTATCATCATAAAGTAAGAAGTCATCATCATTATGTGAATAAGTAAGCCATGTCTCCAAATAGATATGTCTTCATGGAACTTGTAACAACACCATTCTCTTGGCAAACCAACAATATTTATCAATATGCAACTTAAGTAATCATCCATGTATCCAACATAATGTGTAGCCAGCAATATGTATCTAGAAACCCATGAGCTCATAGTCATTTTTCAAGCTTTCTTGATATCATCAGCAGCAACAATCCCCAACCATGTGAGAGCCAAGAACTATAGGAATCCTCATCCATAATTGTACCATATGAAGTTTATGCATCTATGAAGGTAGGATGAGAGCAAGATAAAAGAAATGACACTTATCAATTAATGAATTTGTGTATTCAATATTTTTTCTTCTCCTTTTCCTTATGAAGATCACCATACCATTTCATCATCAAAAAGGAGTCATCCACAATCATCCATAAATGTAATCTGAATAATAACTATGTGGCTCAAGCAATATAAGTATCATCTGAGATTTCATCATAGGAAAGTTATGACTACAACATAGCATAATGTATCATTTAAACACTTCAACAACATAAGCATCCTCACCATTGATAAGAATCATTATGTACTAAAGACTTCTAAATATAATACCAACAATGTATTATTATAAGCATAGTATATTATGTGCCTCAACTTGTGCCACCTATTCACTGTCAGATCTGATCATTGCATATATCAGTAAGGATCATCAAGGCATCATCATCAATCAGATATAAATCAAGTAGTCAACAACTTATGAGGATAAAAATCACTTCTAAATAACATCCACACACTGTAGTCATCAATCATCAAGACAGAAAAGATAATTGATAATTGTCTGAACCATATCAGATCATTTTTCTGAGTTTGTGCCACTACTTCATCATCAAAACAACATATACGTGATTGTGCAGCTTCAAATTCACAAATATACATGACTTGTCTTCATGATAACTATGTATGAGAATTAGGACACTAAAATTTCATACTTTCAGTTCCTTATGAATCTATTATGTTTGTATACTAAGCTATGCCATATCTTTCCGAATGTATTTCTTCTTCCATACCTTGAAGTGTGATGATGTTTTCTCCTTTTGGTATGTTGGCTGAAATTTTCTCCTACATTCTTTTTCTATATGCCAAAACTTGTTACATGCATAACATCTTATATGTTTCATATTCTATCTATAGTAGTTAATGGCTTTGCGACCAAACATATTGCAAGAAAACCAATATCCCTTAAAGCACCTGGAAGTTGATGATCTTTCTGTGTGACAGTTATTAGCTTCAACCATTCCACTTTTGCATCTTGCTGCAACATGTCCAAAATTATGACATATAAAACATTCAACATTATTCATTAGAGGAAATAATCGATTAACACTTCCATGGTTAGGAGTAAATAATTTTCTTTGAAGACTTTTTGTCCTTGGTTGTTGATGCGGTTGACCTCTTATCTCCTTGTTGAGAATTTTAGATTTTTCACTAGAGTTCCTTGCTTCAGTTTGTGAGCTAGGTTCATCTTTAACAGTTTCATGAAAACCACGACCAGATTTCATGGCAGGAGACCTTTGACTACTAAGAATGTCATCCAAAATTTTAGTACTATCTTGAAATCATAAAAGTTTATCCTTTTCTTCTAATTTACCTCAACCTGATATTGTTCTTCCTTTTTAAGATACTACTTCTTTATGATTTCTTCAACTTTTATTCCTTCTTCCACTTGTTTCCTTAATTTCAGAACTTCATTTCCTTGTTCTTCAAATGATTGGAGTAGTTCTTCATTCTACTTATTTTAATTTTTGAGATCTTCTTTTAGAGAAACAACCATAGCTTCAAGAAATTCACAGTAGCTAGTTCTTTGTATAAGTCCCTTAGTTCTTGTGTCCTTTTCATTCACTTCATTTCTCAATGATGTCACTTCATCCCGCAACCTTTGACTTTGATATTCCTTTTCTTTGTATTGCTTCTTATTTTGTTTCCTTCCTATAAATGGGCTTTTAACCTAGTAACGTTTTCTTTGTAGGCACATTCCCTTTTATCAACTAGATATTTTTGGTCTTTAATTGTGCTTGTGAGCTTTTTAAATTATTGCTCTATTTGATCTCTTTCTCTTTCACCGATAAGAAAAAATTCAGTTGTTTCATTGTCACATTCAATATCTTCAAATAAATAGAGAAATGTATCACCAAAGGACAACAAATTCACACATGATAAATCTTTTGCTTGTTCATATTCATTCTGAGGTGATTCTGAATCTGAGGGGTTGCTTCCACATAATTTCCAATCATCTCTTCCACTATCACAGTTCCCTTGAGGTGTCTTATTCTTTTGAGGTGACTTCTTCTTTAGCTTCTTTCCCATTGTTTCTAGGGATATCCTTCAAGTGATCAAGCTTCTGACAAAGGACCTACTTTGATACCAATTGTTGGAAATAATACTGATAGGGGTAGTGAATTAGTATTTACAAATCAATAACTTTTTTCTTTCCATAATCAGATTTATATATGCTACTTTAGCGAAGGGCACTTGTGTGTTCACGCAACTGTTCTTAAGGAAAACAACGCATATCTAGTCAACTTATGATTTAGTTAATTCATCATATGTTGATCTTTAATCAGTGCATCGATACTTTATTAAACATTAAATACTAACCATGTACAGTCATAATAGAATAAACCATCACACATAAGAAACACACATGAACACCAAGATTTATGGTGGAAACCCACTATGGGTGAAAACCACCTACTATTGTCACCTATGTCTTCTTTTGATAATAAGAAAATCTATATACAATCTTGTCTTGGTGCAGACTCATACCAGTACGCAAGCACCCACTTGCAGAAGGCTACAACCTTCTCTTGTTCTCCAGCTTCTTCTAGAAGGGAGATACAACCCCCTATTTCATGTACTAGATGATATCTTTACTAGTAAGTAGGCTTCGAGCTACAGAAGGCTACAACCTTCACTCATTCTATAGCTGCTACTAGAAGGGAGCTTACATCCCCTCATCAAATCACCAGTGACTACTAGAAGTAAGCTTTGACTTCCTCATTGAATGCTCCAACCCTCACTATCCTCTAGGGACCACGTTTCATAAATTTTCACACTGGATACTCCTGGTAGACAACACTACAATATGAAGGCCACGTTTCATCAAATTTTCACACTTGACACATTAGTGACATTGAAGCTTAATATCAATCACCACTGCAATACAAACATCAACCAATCATTGAAACCCAATCATCAATATTTGATATAATTGAAACAATCACTCACTAAAACCTTTGAACCTTAGACACAAATGAATCAAAAAATCACTGAACCTTTGAGATAACTGAATCAAACAATCATTGAACCTTTCACACAACTGAATCAACCATTCATTGAAACCTAATTAAATTCAACCAATCAACTGGAACAGACAAATCGATGTAACCAGTACATAGATATGAACCCAGAACATTGCATCAACAACCAGAACTAATTGTAACCTCAAAAGGCACGTGTCAGAATGTATACACTCCTTCAATTAAGAAAACCTATGTGTATACGCTAAACATATAGTGACATTCTAAAGATATACTTTCATATTACAGATTTCTAAACAGATAGCAACAAGCATCACCCTTCTTTCTGAATCAATCAACCAACCAGACTCAATCTCCTTCGACAATCAATTTTATTTTCAGATCTAATTAAGACATCATTGACAAACAATAGTAAAACAACAACACTGATATGATAAATTAATCATCCTTGAACATCAAGATTTTATTTTTGCATACACTACTTAGAATAGTCGAACCAGTGTGTATACGCACACTCACCAAAGTGAACCTTTGTATAGATCTATAGATACTTATAACTTTGCTCCAATTCCTAACTTTATACATACCCATATCATCACATATAAAGGATAAAACGTTTGCTAGCAATCAGATCTAGCCTATCCATTATCATATCACATAATGATAAGTCATTATGATTCTGATCCATTATTAGATCTCATCCGTCATCAAACACTCAGGCGCGTATTTAGTATATATCAAGAAAAGCATCACAAACCAATAACATTCATATTTTTGTTCGATCTAACAGTTCATAAGATATTCATTACTTGTGCACTTCGCCCTTTTATCTTATCCTCCTTATATAGTTTTGGCCTTTCTCAATACCTCGGACCAAAACCACATCGGACCAATACCTCAGACCAAACACCTTGGACCAAATACCTTAGACCAAATACCTTAGACCAAATACCTAGGACCAAAACCTCGGACCAATACATGAGACCAAAAACCTTGGACCAAAACCTTGGACCAAAAACCTCGGACAAAAACCTTGGACCAATATCTTTGACCAAAGAAACTCGTACTAATACCTCTGACCAAAACCACACTTAGGCTCTGCGGTATTCTTGGACGAGATCAAATAGTCGTTACTCCACTCAATATTGTGGGCTAATACCATGGCATTGACCCCAGGTATTCTCTACTCTTGAAATTCCTTGATTTTCCAACCTATATGTGTTTTTCCTCTTGTGAAATTGCATGCATACATATATGTCTCTTTTTCTTTGTGAACGTGCATGTATACGCTACTTGGACAAGGTGAACTAGCATATACTTCTTAAACCATTCTCTTTCTTCAATTTCTTACTTTTGATCTGTAGTCCTTTCTCCCTTCACTCTATTATTTTGTACCATTACTTTCCTCCCTTTGAATAGACCTGTTATAATGCGATTTTCCATATTACTTCTGAAATGATTCCTTTGAATTGCTCTGCATTCTATCACAGCTGATATCTCTCATGTAGATTCATCTAGTTACCATATACAAGTGATTTGTTCTGCTACAAGTGGATTGTGATCAAGTACACCACATCCATCATAATGCTAATAGTGGGTCCAATGGGACCTTCAATAATATCCTCTTTCTGTACACATGGAAAGCTTCAACATCATTTGGGGCAAAAAGTAGTGATGCCATATGCGTAACTTCTGAAAATGTTTCTTTTTGGAGGAAGGTGTCCTCTTCATGGGTGAATGGTTTCACTTTCACCATAATAGTAAAGTCTTTAGCAGTGCCATTTGGGTCATACTGCCTTCCCGAGATTGTAGCTAACTTTAGACACTTCATAACCTCTGCTTCTATGGATGCATTTCCAAAATCATGTAGCACAAACACACCACATTGCAACTGAAATGTAGGCCAAATGGACTTATTTTTCTCTTTCAATCATTTTCTCAACCCACCTTCCCCTACCATTTGGTAGGCTATCTCCATGGCCATTTACTTGTTGGGGACATAGTATGGGAGAACATGCGGTGAAGCAATGCTCCCAAATACTCTGATATAGGTAAATGCTTTCTCTCCAAACCATCTAGCTACAGGCAAGATATCTACTTCAACTTATTTTGAAAACCTAGGGGTGGTTGTGTTGTAGAGTTGTTTATGGATATGTAGCATAACTCCTTGACAAATCTTATAAAAATGGGGGTGAAACTTAGACTCCCACAAAATCTTATGGTATACATGAATAGGAAGTGGGTCATAAGCAGTCAACCTCCATCCCATAATGGGAAATTTGGAACTAAAATAGATTGCATCCATTGCAAAATAGCTCATTAAAAATTGGGGATAAACCCTTAAAGTGGGACTTCTATTTCTCCTATATTCCATAATGGATTTTTCCAAATTATCAGACAAAATTTGAGCCCAATTCCTTATCAATGTGTTCATGGCTATATCTATTAATGGAAGCCATTTTGTGGAAAATTTGGTGCTATTGGGTTTATCGAACAATCCACATAATATGGTTGTTGCAAAACTATAAGGGGGAGAGATAGATGTCGTAGAATTCATACCCTTATCCCATTTGAGCTTGCCTTTGCTTGCTATCTAGGTTCGTATAATGTCTGCCGAGTCTTCATTCTCCTTAGCAAACTGCTCGAGGAACTGTTTATTGTAGAGCTTTTATGGCTTTGGTAAATGGTACATTAGTTGTAGGCTTTCTTGTGAAAAAGATACCATAACCTCCTCCCTATGATTCTTGAATTCTCTATCCATGATGTCTACCACATCAATTATGAACTTGATCATATCTGTGTATGGGATTATCTTCGGTATTGTGGCTATGCGGTGTAGTAATGAACATGTTGTCTTGAAGTAGGAGGCGTGAGAGGAATCATGAGCATCGGCTATGGCCTCAGCTTTTCCTCTTCTAGCAAGTCATATATGGCCTCCCAAGTTGAGGTTCCTTCGTCTATGTTGCATCCATTATTAGAGAAAAGAGGGATCATTTCTAACTTTTAAGATGCAATTGCCTTTCCCCTCTTTTCCATTACTTATAATGAATTTTCCTGTCGATTTTTCCTGAAATGGAGAAGAGCGAAAGATGTCAAATAGACACAAGCAAGAATGAAAAAGTACGATGAATGATATAGATAACCTTGAAAAGGTGAAAAGAAAGGAGTTTTCATTAAACACAGATCAAAAGATATCATATCACGTCGAACCTCTTTTCAACATAAATGCCATTAACCCATACTAAATATCCACTGACGGTTTTTTATCACTACCTTTATTGCTCATTAATGTTTTGCATCGGAAAATGGGAAGAAAATTTTAAGGTGGTGACCTTTAATTTGCAAGAATTTTGATTTTGCGATTGCGATGCAATATCACAAATCACATTATCACATATTTGATTGTGCACTTTCTTAGAGTTCCTTAGTTTCCTGTGGGATGTCCGATGCAGTGTATTCTTTATTGTTTAAAGCATTGCATGTTTGATGGAATTTTCACCTTATAAAGCATTTCTTTATTGCGCGGTAGATTTAAGTGCTACTTTATGACATAGGATTGAATCGGGCCTGGTCTCTTATCGCATTTCGCAACTTCGTGCAATTCATAAGTTTCAAGACCTTTCTTAAGTGTTTTTGGTGCAAAGAGACAAGGTTGACTGCCTCATTGTAATATCACATTTCGCATGTTTCAACATGTTTTTTGAGAGTGCGCCCTTTGTGAATGGCGATATGCAATATAGGCTTTTGCTTTAATAGGAAATCCCTTAAGCCTTAGTTTTAAATGAAAAATCTAATGATATTTAGGTTAGGCATGATGATTCCTTTTGATTGTTTTTCACGTGTTTTCCTTATAAAAAAAATCTTTCGATGCACTTGGTCTAATGGTATGCAAAAAGGTGAGTATTGCTAAATTTCAAAAGGTTTTGGCTTGATATATTGCTTTATTCCAAAAATATAAAAGAAAGTGCCTAAATGCTAAAAAAAAAATTGAAGGATTTTATCAAGGGTCCCTATTTATTGATAGAATATTAGTTACTATATTAATAAATGGGGGGATTTTTGAATAGCCCAAAAGATGGCTAGGGGAAGAACTAGGATGAGACATGGATTTTGATAAAACAAGGTATAGGGGGAGTGGGATAATGGATGTAATGATAATATCATGTGGGAGAGACAAACAAAATAGTATCCACTAGCCTAAAATATAAAAAAGAGCTACTTGGAACCATAGTATGAACAAAGCCAAATGCGCTTGAATTTGAGCGCCAACTTATTAACTAACTGTAACCTTCTCCATTTTCACAAGGTGAGGTTCATGAATAGGGCCATAATTGCATACATGTGTTTCCATAATCATACTTGAATACCTTATTTTGAGATGATTAACATTATTTCCCTTCATTCCATCCCTTTTGTTTAGGCGATTGTGAATTCCCATCTGACAACCAATCATGGAAATGATCAGTGATTGTGTCTTGGGAGGAGTTGGTGGTATCAATGTTATTCAGAGAAAACCACATGGGGTTTTGTATGTTTAATATTACTGAAGACGTTTTTCATCCATGATGATATCAATGATGATTTATGTGATGTATAACCTTCAATAATTGTAGCAATTATACTGTATGATTTTCCATGACAATAGTAAGAGCACTTTGTTTTGTAACAGAAACATACAATTGTTTTGCAAGAAATATGGTGAATATGAAAAATGCTAATGGGATTTGAAAATGGTGCTTGCTACAATTCGTATGGTGCATCGATAATAAAGAGTATGTTGAAATGGATGATATAGAGAAAGTGTGAAATGGAGAATAAGACATGGAGTATGAATATGATGATGATGATTCTTGCCAATATAACTCGCAATAGGATGTACAATGTTTCTTTCTTGTGATTATTTTTGTATAGATACATTAATCCTTCCAATTGTTTTATTGGTGTAGGTATCTTGGAATGCTTTGTCTCTCAATCTAGTTTGAGATCTTCATTTGGGCCATTCTTAGTCATATTTACTCCCTGTGTACTTGGAAACAATTATGAACCAAAAGTTCTTTTTTCCTCCATTTTTCCCTTTTTTTTTTCATTTTTCTTGTCAAGCTATTGATGCCATTTCCGGTTTTCATTACTTCCTTACCCCATTTATCCTAATAGGGTTTTCATGAGGAGGAATTCCTTTATTGTAGACCTAAGGTAGCCTCAATTACAGTTTTTAGCCAAAGTTCTATCCCAAGTACATTAATGAGGTTTCCACTTGGATATTATATTATTATCATTATTTATTTCTTTTTCATTTGTAATGTTTCTAATATCTAGGCAGTGTGAGAGCATTTTTACTCAACCACACTAAATTGTTAGGCTTTGAATATGGTTGTGACTTGTTCCTTTTATAGATGCTTATTGTAGATATTTTCTAAAGACCAACTACGACAACCCTTGGTTTTCTTAGTGATTCACCATTTTGTACTAGTGATTCGCCATGATTTTACAAGATAATATAATTTGGTGAGAGATTCACCAAAAAATTATATATACATATTATATTATTAATAAAACCACCTTCCGTTTTTCCTATGTATCATGGGGATTAACCCATATATTATACATATAAATTTAGGGAGGTTCTTAAAATGTTCTGTGCCAAGAAGAATATTTGTCATCTTATCTAGCCTCTTGTTTCGGAGAAAACTAGAGTCTTTTCGATCTTCCAGTCCCACTAAGATTGGTAGCTATCTTAGAAACAAACAATCAAAGCAATTTGTGATTTCCTGTAGGTATGATAGATAAGAGAGAAGCAAAGGGGACCAACCTGGATCTTTCACTTGGCTCCTTGCTTGATTTCTCTCTCCCTTGATAGAGCTTGCAACTCCTCTCCTACTTATCCCACTTTTAAAGAGTACCTGTAGAGACAAAGTAACAAAACAACATCAAAGCATCTCGATCTATGATATCCTAAACAATGCAGAATCAGAAATACATTGAACATAAAATGTCATTTACAAATAACAATGTTCACAAATACACGATTGTATGGAGGAAAACTCAAATAACTTTATTAATAATAGAATGGAGGATTACAACCCAGCAATCTAATCCAGCATCATCCTCCCAGCATCAAAGCCCTCTTCACCTCATGAAAAGCAAGATCACCCAACAACACAATGCTTCTTATCAAAGACAAACTAACAACACTTCTTTACAAATTGAAAAATTCCAGCCTTCTGATCTCTCAGATCAAGGATCCATTTATAGATGTTTGCAAAGGTGTGAGTCAGCTCTAGGATTTTGATTAGTTTCATTCCACTGATAGTTCTTGGTTCCACTTGGAGATTTCATTGATCTCTTACTCATCCCTAGGCGAATTCAAAGAGGTAAATGTCATAAGAGAAGTTTCTAGAAGATTCTATGAGCATCCACTTAGCAAATTGTCTCAACCATTTGTCCATTCTCACTCATCGCACCCTACAAAAGGCCTCTTCAGTATTCATCGAACTTGGCTAGTGTAGGAGCTAGTATGCATCGCAACTTGACCAAGGAGTAATCAATATGGTCTAGTTTTGGCCAGTTTTGAGTGGTTTTTCAGGTGGAACTTCTGGAAAATGATGTAATCAGTTGACTATGATCCTTTAGGGTATGAAACAACACTTTCTGGGGTTTAAAAGCCCTTGGTTTATTGACATATATGATTGGCGTTGAAATGCCCAAATATGTCTATAACACCTCTTCACAAGGCAAAGATGCTAAAGAAACTATATTTTTGTGGCTAGAAGCTATATTGTTCATCCCTGTCACATGAGTTTGACTAATATTTCCAAAACATAAACTAATGTTAGCATTAGTTCGGTGGCATGAAATATTTATTTACGATGTTGGGATGTATCTCTTGTTACATTATGTCTGTTAAGTGACACACCACAACAAATATCAAGACCACATGGCTTTGTGCATGGATTGGCCATGTGGACATCTACCTGTGAACCTATTAATGGTTAGTCCTATTACCTATTCACTATTTTTCATTACGGAATTCAAGTCTCAACACAACCAGCTAGCCATAAGCACAAAACGTAAGTGAACTGATGCTACAAAGAAGATATATTCTATGGGTTAGGTGCAAAGATTGAAATCATCATTCTTAGCAGCACGTTTTTGGTGGCCTTTAATAATTCCAGTTGTTAAGCTTCTTCATCAACTATCGAGAAAAATTGTGCATAAATTATGGCAAAGGTATCCAAAACTAACAATACCAGGTAAGCCTAAACAATGGATTATAATTTAACTACTTACATATAAAGCTCCTCTGGAAAAAGTATTCGAAATCGAATATGATTTTGTAATGGCAAGGAAAGGATGGTGTATTGTTTACTAAAACCATACTCCATTTAGATACTTGAAGTCAAGTGGTTTTAAAACATCTTGGGCATGTCCATCCATATACTTGAGGACAAGCACCTTGACAACATCTTCAGATAGTTTACCAAAGACACTGAAGCATGATTCTCTCACCTGGTCTGATGCTTTTTGTGTTATTAATGCTTCACTTTCATGCCCTGCCCAAACTCAATTTTCCTCCAATTCAGTTTTATATATTCACTATCCGACATTTCAAGAACGACCCTTCTACTAACAAAGGTCTTATTTTCACTGAATTGCTTGGGAAATGAAGCCTTAGAATAGTTTTATGAGCCTGAGGCAATTGATGTTGACGCTTTAAATTTTGAATGTTTTGATTTCATAAATTTTGGTTTATATTTCCTAAAATTCCATTTGCCTATTTTCTGAGAGGTGTATTGAGATTGGGCCTCTCTCCTTTTCGCTCTTTGTGCATTTATTTTCTATAAATGAAAACATAGTTGCATAGTTTCAGGAAACATGGTTTCTAATATCTCGTTGTAGGAGTATAAGGGTTACTATTATCAACAATATCGTAAATATTTTTATTTATTGATGATTTTCAAGACAATGATGCAACACCTACTCTCTGTACATAATATTTATGAGATGTCAAAATGTAAATGTGGCAGGATACCCTTCTTTATACATAAAGTTATTTCACATGATGCCCTTATTTATATATAAACTGGTGAGATGCCTAATTCTTGTAATTATAGAGATTCATATTCATTGAACAAAGTTATCTTGAATCCCATCTCAAGGAATCGACATACTGCCCTGCAACCCTCCTTCTTAATATGGAAAAGTATGTAAATTTTTTATGATGTTAAATATAGATAAATGTAATAGGTAATGTTGTTAATTTCCAATATTTTTTTGTTAAAAAAGTACTTTTAAAATAATTTAGTTATCAGAATCAAGGATATTGATATTGATTTTTCATCAAATAAAATAA
>APFE031428225.1:144369-178612 GCA_000404065.3 Pinus taeda
TTTAGCAAGGTCAAAG
This sequence comes from Pinus taeda, assembly GCA_000404065.3. Classification (NCBI taxonomy): domain Eukaryota; kingdom Viridiplantae; phylum Streptophyta; class Pinopsida; order Pinales; family Pinaceae; genus Pinus; species Pinus taeda. The sequence continues at coordinate 144,386 of APFE031428225.1, forward strand.
AACTAGATTCGAGAGGAAATTGATATCTAACCATAGAATAACTTGAACAAGGTAGGTACAATAAATATTTGGGAAATATAGATAATACCAAAAACCTAGAGAAATATTAGGCATATAGGGGAATATTAAGGCGTTTGCATAGACTAAAAGATGTGCCAATCCATCATAGAGGAATATATGGAATTAGAAGAGGAGGAGGTTTACCTCTCCCTAAAAAACACGCTAGACACTTATTTCATGGAATTGGTGAATGAGAACTCTGAAGGGGAATTGTGAAGAGTAGTACTCCATGGTAAGGAAACAAAAAAATGTACGAAGAAAAGTGAATATGGATATTTGTAATTAATAGGAGTATAAGGATAAATATATAAGGATACTACCTATCATTAAAGTTTTATTAAGTAGAGGAGAATGAACCCTAAGGAAGGGAAGTTACTCAACCCTTGCCCATGGGGAAACTCTAAAATCTAGTATATAATGATGAATATAGTCTCCTATAATTATAGGGGATTAGGAAATAAGAAGAAAACTTAAAAATTTAGAAGTTTGGTAAAAAAAAAAAAAAAAAACCCTGATCTTACTACTCCAAGATATGAAATTGGGAGAACAAGAAGCCATAAAAAATGTGGCGATATCATAACAACACTTGACTAGTTTTCCATGTAAGGAAAATAAGACCAAGCTCATGGGACATGTATTCCAAGCTAAATAGTGGGTGAAACATTATAGTGGGAATCACCTATGGTTTAATATTGACTATGGAAATTGGCAAAGGCATTGACAAAGGAAAATATGATAAATGGCATTTAATTATGAAAATAAAGGAAAATAGGAGAAAACGAATGTGAAGGGACACAAATTTGTATGCAAGGGAAATTTAAGAGTAAAAATTAAGGAAAATGAAGAAAAAGGAGACATCAATGATAAAAAGGAATCAGAGAAACAATTCACAACTTTTGGCTTAGCTTTTGCCACCTTAGAATTTGGTTCTCTTACACTCTTGCACACCTAGAGTATTCTTGGAGCCTTCTAAAATTCACTTGTATTTGGAAGAAGGAAAACAAGAAAAAAAAGTACAATAAAAGGAAAGCAAGGAAGCACAAGGAGATAGTTTGATTAACAACTACAGTAGGCTTACTTTGTAGGTAACAGGTTACATGTGTGATCTCCTTATTGGTTTTTGGATGAATCATATATGCATGTGGTTGCTCGGTTATGTGGCATCATTGGCAAGGATATTTTTGTGGATTGACAATGTTTTAGCCTTTCCTTACCATTTCTTTGATAGCCATGAAATATTGGGTTCCTCATTTGGTTTTTTGATTGGTTCTCAGGTTTCCTATAGCTGTGGGTTGGGATGAATTCATTAGAGCCCTAAAATAACTTGGGTTCCCTAGCGGGTATGGGTTGAGATGGAGATATTTGGATCCGTGTAACATATTGGGTTCCCTAGAAGTTGTTGGTTGAGTTACCAATTCATGGAGCCTGGAAGACTTGGTTATAAATCATTATGGTTGATGTTAGTAATTTATGGACCGTATAGGTGAGATCATTGGGCTTAAGGATTGAGTTGGTTTAGCCTCTTAAAGATTTCAATTGTTTTACTTTTATTTAACCTTTATGATCACACATTCATGCCTAGCATATGGCATGGGGATGACTCGATGAAAGAGATATTTGGTTCAACCCATTCTATGATCGAGTGGTACATGGAAGTACCTGACTTGTTTGGCATTTTCCTATGTTAATATGAGGTAATTTCCTATTGTCATCTAAAAGAACTTGTACTAGTTATTATGGTGATATTATGGTTGATTTTCCATGCTTTCTATGTTGGTTATATGTTGTTTGTATGCATGGTTTTATGATGTGATCTAGCTTTGGATCTCTCTAACGATTTGATAAATTATTGAACGATTGATGAATGCATAGGATAACAAGTTTTGAGAGGGAATTATGAATTCTTGGTGATTTTCATATGAGGTTCAAAATTTTATGATCATACATGGATTCATGACTTGTAGCTTATATCTTTATTATCTGTTGGAAGAAATTTCTATCTTGTATTAGGCATGTATAGCCTAGATATTTCTCATGTTTTGATTGTTTGGAATTGTTATCATCATTTTTATTATTCTAGAAGGTTACATGTAGTTCTAGGCAATGGTATAGAGGATATCCTAAAAAGGTGGCATAGATCTCATGACCACATACACAAAACAGAGGAAATTGAGTCATATTGCTTGAAGATAGGCCTATGGGTGTGGTTATAGCCTCCCAACTGTATGAATTCATTTTTATGGGTGTGTTTAGGGATTAAACCCATGGAAAAACAGTTCCAACTCAGGGATTGATCACATGGGGTGGTTGATAGGCTCCTGAGTGATCTATAGTCTCTGAGGGATGTTAAATTACTTATGTCTTGTATGCCCCACTTCCATAACTATAACTTGGAGTTTTGTTCATATCATAGTGACACTCATCTCATGTTTACTCTAGAGAGATTTTCAAAGTGGGTAAATGTGGGAAGGGTACAAGAGGTGGATGTTTGGAACTTTTTTATTTGTGATCAATGTATGGTATGGGGAATAAAAGACAAAGGCATTATTATATAGTTTTGGCCACCCAAAGTTATCATGCCCATTAGATTTAATAAATATAGTTGGCACCACAAATAGGTCTCAACAGAGGGAGTATGCAAAATGGTTTGTGCTCCCCTTCATATACTTGATGTTTAAGTAGAATTTTTGTAGGTATGTGGACCATTCCACTTGGAAGTCATTCTAAAACTTTCATTATGTGCACATGAATTGGAAAGTATTTTTATCATTGTTGGTGATCATCTCCTTCCCCAAAAGATAATGCTCTCACTTTTGTCTTTCTTGCACGATGGAGTACATCTCCTTGTCATAGGTGCGGTATCTCCAAATAGTATCAAAGGGTATCTCCTTGTGATAAGTCATCATATTTTCTTGTTGAGTGATGAATACACTAGTGTCATAGTTGGAGGCATATTTCTTAGTGTCAAGTGGTTGTATTAAGTCTGTTAGGGTGAGGAATTTTGTCATGCAGAGGTAGTGTTTTAGATCTTTGAATGCTTTATATTTTAATTCAAACCAAGAAATCAATTATTTAGCTCCACCTTTGGCCACTTAATGTAAGTGTCAAGTGATATTAGAAAACCCAATAACAAACATTTAGTAGCGTTTAGTAAGGCCCAAGAAGGTGTGGAGCTATGTTACGGTAATTGGGGATGGACCATACAAGTTGACTTAGATCTTGGATGGGTCAATATGTACTCCAAGTTCATCCATGGTGTATCTAAAAAACTAAATTTGATGCATTCCAAATGATAAATTGTCTTGATTGGCATATAGATTATGTTGTAGCAAGGTGATCAAGTAATGTTGAACGTGCTACAAATGTTTTTCCAAGGTTCTTCAATATATGAGGATGTCATCGAAATATAGAACAACATGATATTCTATGGAATGCAATATTTCATATGGCATCCTCATGGATGTTGATGGAGAATTACTCAAGCCAAATGCCATGACCAACCACTCAAATAAATCCTTCTTTAATATTTGAATTTTTTATTACATACATCAATTTTCTCAATTGTAACCTAGTGGTAGCGTTCCTTTAGATAAATTTTACTAAAGAACTTTGAATCCTTAATTTGATCAATAAGAGCATCCATCATGGGATCCATAATCTATGTTGAGAATTGTAGCAATAAATGTAACAACCTCGTTAAAAAAACTCGTAGAAATATATAAGTCCATGGTGATGGTACACGTACTCCAAGTTGAATGGTGGGGGAAATATCATATTGGGTGTTGATTCGGTTTATTATGACTAAGGAAATTATTGAAGGAAATGGCTAAGGATTTGGAAGGACAAAATGGCATTTTTGATACGTTTATTTATGAAAATAAAGGAAATTAGGAGAAAAAGGAGGTGAAAGGTCACAAATTGCATGTGAGGAGAAAATTGAAGGAAAATAATGGAAATTGAAGAAAATAGAGACCTTATTAATAAAAAGGCTTTTGAGGATCAGTGGGCAAGACTTGTAAGTTCAGTTTTGGAGCTCTCTAATTATTCTCTCTCTCTCTTATACTCTTGGAGACTTATATTTTCTTGGAGCACTCTTGGAGGGTCTGGCATACTTGAATTCTTAGAGCAAGAAGGTAAAGGAATATCAGGAAAGCATAAGAGGGCATCATGATCAGTAGCTACAATGAGTTTTTGTTGTAGGTACCAAGTTGCATGTATGTCTTCCTCACTATTTCTATCATGCATGGCACATGCATGAGATTCTTTGGTCATGATTTGTCACTAGCATGGAGGATTTCTTGGATTGACAGTGGATTTGCCTAGCCTTTCCGTTTCAGGGATAACCATCATGTTGTGGGTTTATTTATTTGTTTTTATGCTTGGTTTTCATGTTTCCTTAGCTTGGGTTGAGTTATTAGTTGTTCAATCTTTGGTTGGAAAATCACTCTGGAGCCCTGTAATGGCTTGGGTTGAGTTACTAGTACAATAGCCTTTCTTGGAAAACTACTCTGGAGCGCTATAACATCTTGGGTTGTGTTACTAGTCCGGTAGCCTTGGTTGGACAAATGCTCTACAGCCCTTGGTGGGTTGAGTTACTAGTCCTAGATCCTTGGGTGGACAAACGCTTTGGACCGCAATAAAAGCTATGGGTTGAGTTACTAATCCTCGAGCATTAGTTGGACAAACACTCTAGATCCTAGTGTAAGTTGTGGGTTGTGTTACTATTCCTCGAATTTGGGTTGGAACAAATGCACTAGAGCATTGGAACGCTTGGATAGAGGTTGATATGATGTTGGTTTTGTGATTTCCAACTGTGATGTGGGATCATTGTTTGATGGGTTGAAGTGGATGGCCTCTGGAATCCAGGATGAGTTTGATTGATGTGTTCTAGGAGATCCCATATTGATGCTTAGAGTATGGAATGGTGGTCAAAGGCTGAGGATAGATTTGTCTCATCCATTCTATGATAGGGTGGAATGTGGAAGTTCCATCCTAAGTTTGGTTTTTGCACCATTAATTAAAGGCTATTTATCCTTGTATTTCTATGAGTATTATGATGGATTATATGTGGTGTATATGGCTATGATTTAACTGTTATTTTTGTCCCTATTATGTTGGTTATGTATATGTTTTATGACAACAAATATATATCACTCTCATCATGCTTTTACTTTTAAATGAATGAAAAATTGTATCTATGACCTAATGGATGGACTGGTAGTTAAAGTGATAAGGGAACAATTATTCATCGCAAATCTTAGATAAGTATGAGAACCCTATGTTCACATCTATTATTTACATCCATAGGTTTCATATTTACTAAGTGTTTGAGAAAGTGTTTTTCATGGGTAGGATTTGTTATGTCAAGCCCTTGATAAAGTTTTGTATTAGAGGCTTTTTCTTGGTTTCATTTATTTTCTTGGAAAGTCTCATCAAGTTCTAGGAATTGGTTTTGAGGCTAGCCTTCAAAAAGTGTCTTAATTCTCAAAGTCTCTGACACAAAACTCATTGAAAGAGACTACAATCTCTCCTTTTCATGTGTTGTGGGAGTGACTATAGGGTTCCAATTGCATGCATGCCTTGTCATGGGAGTGGTTGTGGATCTAATTCATTGAAATGCTAGGTTAACTCAAGGGTTGGGATCCTGGAGAAGTGGATTAGATCCTGGGGGTCCTGAAGTACCTAAGGGAGGTCTGTGAGGTCTTGTTTTGTCGACTCAATTTCCTTAAGGTTACCTAGGAGGTTGAGTCTTATAATAGTGGCCTCCCATCACATGTTTACCCCGGTTTGCTGGTTGCTTGGCAAGATGTGGGAGGAGGGTGTTACAAAGTGGTATCAGAGCATGTTTGCACTCTCCTTGAGTCGTGTGTTAATCATGCTTTCATGTTGGTTTCATATGTGTTCCTTATGCATGTAGTCCATGTGCTTGTTTCATTTTCAAATTGTTAATCATGGTTGTAGTGATTTCACAATGTATTTTTGTAAGTCATTGTTGTGTAGTATGTCTTCATGTGTGTATGGTTGATTATGCAGTGTTAGGCACATTAGTGTTCACATGTTATCAAGTACAATTGATGTGGTTGGTATCGCCATGCATGATGTCATGGTTCATGTAGTTGATGTGATCATGCATTAATGACTTGACTCTAGCTAGAATGATGTGTATGTGGTTTCGTACTCATGCGCTATATGTCTATCTGCAGTTGTTATGCATGCATGGTGTTGGTTATAGTTATGCATGAAATGTACATCAAACATGCCTTTTGAGGTAATTGTATGAAATTTAGGTCATCATGATGCTATTGGTTGTTATGATGATAATGTGTTGGTTGAGATAGAGTAGGAGACACAGATCATCATAAGAGAAAACTTTGGGATAAGATCAGATTGTCATATAGGTTTGCATCTTGGGAATGAAAGTAAGTAACTTGAGGATTGTTATATGCATTAGGTTTAAGTACATGTCTTTTGATGTTATGGTTACATACATGATATATGATAGTTGGTTAGTATATCCATATGGAGATGTGGCAGATAGTTAAGAATAATAGTAACATGTGGTTGTATGCATTTCTATTGTTGTTTTACGTTAGATAACCTAATGATTATGTTATATGTTATTCATGAGTATGTTATATGTTAACTTCTTCTTGTTTATGATAGTTAGCTTGATGATTAGGGTTATTTGATTTAAGATCTTGATGTTTTATGTATCATATTAAGTTGGATTGGTCTATGCAAACGGTTATGGTTATGACATTCACGTATCAGTTAATATGATGTGATAATCTAGATTTATTGTGTAGACAAGATAGCCACCCTCGACACATTACGGTATGAGATTTCTTATGTCGTCTATTTGGTGTTTGAATTTTTTGTGGCCATTATGTCATCTAGTTGATTCATCTAACATGGTACGTTTGCAAGTTGGTTTAATGTTTGATGAATTTCACAATATGAGTATATGTTCTGATGAGCTTATTTTAAGATGATTATACCAATACATATGTGTTGAGACAGTTGATATGTACTTAAATGTAGTTGACGACTGTAGCATTATGTCTAATAACTATGAGTTGACTATGGGTTATGACATGATTTTTTGTAAAATTTGATTTCAAATTGATAGAAATGATTGTCTTATTTTTTGGAACATGTGGTTGACATGTCTGAGAAGTTGCACGAAACATGCTTGGTATTAGGGTGAACAGGTAATAGTTGATGTGTTTATATAACTAACAGTTGGGTGATGTGCTAGTACATAGTAAGCCTCAATAGCAGCAAGGTAAAAAAGGTAAAGAAAAGGAATTGGACAAGAATTCCTTTCGTTATGTTTGGAAACCCTAATTCCAATTAAAGGAGTTCCTTGCATACAAAAAGCATCCTTAACCTTTATTTTTTCTGACATTATGTGGATATGTGTTATAGTTATGCTTGAATATGTTCATTTGCAAGCAACATTCTTGGCACAACAAGGAAAGATAAATGGTATATTGTTATATTTATTTATGCAATGACAATTATGTGTTTATGGTAGTATGATGCAGGGGATTGCATGGCAAGAGACTTCCATGAAACATTGAAGAACGCTTGGGTTGAAATTTCCCTGGGAACCATGGGGATTGAATCACGGTGTTTGTTATCAGCCTTGTGCTTTTTGTCTTTCATGATTTGTTATGATTGGTTTGTGGCTTTGTTGATGTCTAGTATATGGTGATACCACTTTAATTGTAGATACATGTTTTTATTCATTTTCATGGTTTTCTTCTTGTTTCTTATTGTGCTTGAATTTAAGTTTCACGTCTTGGGAATTGGTTGGGAAAGAGGAAAGTTGATGGAGCATAGGGAGATTTGTGTCATACCCAACAGGAAATGTAAGACCCAGATGAAGCTCAGTGCATGAGTAAGCACAACGGAAGGTAATATTATGACAGTCAATTGTATTTGTTGGGTCCATTACGGTAAATGGATGATGGCATAATAGTCACGAGAAAGATAACTAGAAAATGTAAAGTAAATGGATATGAGGTGTCAGATGCCTTGCCTATATTGCGAACTGTTGTTCTCGATGTTGCACATGTGTGGCACACATAAAGGGATCTTTCTTAACCTTGACCTTTAGATCTTATAATTTTGTTGTGACCGTGATTGTGTTCATCTCTATATGTGTATACATGTATGTATGCATGTATGTATGTCATGTCGGACATGGTCATCATGGATCATGATTATTAATGCTAACATTTATATGTATATATATGTATGTATGTGTCAATCTATCTATGTCATTGTCTGAGAGGGCCATCAGGAATCGTCCTTGTGCAAGAATGATTTCTTACAAATATGAACGGGATAAAGAGGTTCATGGTTTATCAAGAATCAAATGGGAAGTGTAGTCCAGACAAATATACGAGGTCAATATCATATGGTTATGAGTTGATATTATGTGATTAATTATGTCTATGTTATGGACATGTTATACCAAGGGATGCATCAGCAGAATGAAAGTTGTGTGGTCTGTGGCATGCTAGGATAAGCATGGATGGTGGAGAGACACTAGAATAAAGGTTACCTCATAGAGATAGTGTAGTTTGGAAGTGTGGTACTATTGTTGTGCATATGTTGTATATGTTTTACATGTTGCATCTGTGATGTTATGCACATGAGGTGTTGTGTATATATAGCGTTTGTACATGTTGTTTATGTAACATTATGTACATGGTGGTAAAAATAGAGTTGTGAGAATGTTGCATATGCAGTGCTGGCTATAGATGGTGCTATGTACATGATTGATATGCAATGTTGTCTGCACGTTGGATATGCAGTGTTGTGTATAATGTTATGTACATGTTGTATATGCAGTTTTGTGCACATCTTTCATCATGTGCATGTTGTGTATATGGTGTTATGTACATATGGTGTTGTGTGCCTGATTGTACAAGTGGCGTTGTGAGGATGTGGTGTTGTGTACACGTCGAGCATGTGGTGATGTGTACATGTGGTGTTGTGTACATGTTGTGTATCTAGTACTTTATACATGTAATGTTGTGCACATTTTACGGGTGGTGTAGCGTACAAGTGGTACTAGTGTACGTTTGGCATTTTGTACATCTCGTACATGTTGTGTTGTGTACATGTAGTACTATGTATGTGTATTGTGTAGTCATGGTATCATGACATGTGTATTCATTGTGTTGTACTATGTGTGGGTACATTTATTGTGTGGCATTGTACATCAGGTATACATCTATGATTTATGTTGTATATAGGGTGTATGTGTATGCATTTTGTGGTGTCACACACTATTTTTGGATACATGTCTTGTGATCTACACTGTCTCTGAATACATATGTACACTAGGCGTAGGTGTATGTATTATTTTGTGTCCTAAACTAGGTGCAGGTGTATGTTTCGTATGTCAGGTGTAAGTGCATGTATTAAATGGTGTTGTATGCCATGTGTGGTTGTATGTGTGTGATGAAACCTATGCGTCTGTGGACATGGTTGAGGAAGAGGCATTGGATATGTGTCTTGTGTGGTAACCGATCCTAAGTGCATATGAAATAAAAACATATGTAGAAGCTAAGGATCAATTAAAGGACAAGTTTCAATATTTTATTAAGTTTTTCTATGCATGTGATTTATGATTTTGGTTTTTGATAGTTAAATGTGATTTATGATGTTGACCTATGATGGCTATGTTTTGATCTAACCTCATGTGATATGTTTATACATGATGATTTGGTCAAAGATGCTAGTTTGAATTATTGTGAGAGGAAGTAAACAAGATTGCAAGTGTACCTTATTGACGAGCCACCAATGAGGTATGATGTGAATTTATTTAAATTTATTTTGAATCTGATGGAAATTATGTGCTTGGTATAGGAATCGATGAACATGCTCGATTGGGTGGTTGAAATTGATTGCAAGAATTAGAAGAACTAGTGAAAGGAATTGGAAAATGTAGCAGTATGTTGGTAAAGAACTTTAGGAGCAAAGCCATTGTCCAACACTGGTACCCAATAGTGTGCATTAATTTCCATGAGCATTCTATGACTGATATGGTGGTTTTAAGGAATGGATATGCTTTGTTTTTTGTATCTTCCAATTTGTGGAAGCCTTTCCAAGGGTGGACTGCCCGAGATGGAGGTGCCAGTGGAGCTTGGAATGTGAGTGACTACATGGAAGGGGTTGACTGGATTTTCTAAGGTATTATGTAGTAGAGAAGGGAAGACTTGGGATGGATTTGGTTTTGTCATTAGCAGTTCCAAATGGAATATGATGCACATTGGGAGTGCACCTGGGAACAATGAGTTGGTAACTTTTCACTGAGAGGACAAGTGGAGTATGATTATAGCATTGGACATTCGATGTTGCTTTGCATTTGATAGTGGATTTTGGACTTCCTAGGAAGGAGGTGAATCTTGGTATTACTTTGAGGGTGGAGGTGTGAGCCTCTGGATTCCCTTGTTGATTGATATGGACATCCTTTTATTTGTTTGTTGAAAAAATATGCATATGTGAATATGTGTGTATTATTCTAAGTACTATATCGAGCTGGGTTTATAAAGCTCCATAGGCAATATGGTTATTTGTAGCTTGAATAAAATGTCTATGTGTATATCTAGTTATTGTAAATACTGTAATGATCTATGTTATAAAGCTCTAGTAAATGGCATGATTGTCATGTTTCAACAATTGTCATTGTAGATACTACAACGCGCTGTGTTATAAAGCTCAATGGGAAGTATATTTTGTGTTCAACGGTCTTGTTAGTTATAGGAGTCATTGAACACAGAGGATTGTGTTCCCCCAAGAGGAAGGGTTCTATAACATCCCTAGTTAAAAAAGTCATGTAAAAATATATAAGGCTGTGGTGATGGGACATGTATTCCAATCTGAATGGTATCAGAAACATCCTAGTGGGTGTTGATTCGGTTTCTTATGGCTAAAGAAATTTGTGAAGGAAATGGTTAAGGCTTTGGAAAGACAAAATGGCATTTTTGGCACACTTATTTATGAAAATAAACAAAATTAGGAGAAAAAGGAGGTGAAAGGTCATATGTTGCATTTGAGTAGGAAACTGAAGGAAACTAATGGAAAATGATGAAAATAGAGACCCCATTAATAAAAAGGTTTCTGAGGATTAGTGGGTACAATTTGGTCAGTTTAGTTTTAGAGCTCCCGCTTTATTCTTTCTCTCTATCTCTCTCTCATTCTCTTGGAGACTTAGAGTTTCATGGACCACTCTTGGAGGGTTTAGCATATTTGGATTCTTGGAGCAAGAAGGTAAAAGAAGAGCAGGGAAGCACAAGAGGGCATCGGGATCAGCAACTACATCGGTTTTTTCTTGCAGGTATCGAGTTGCATGTATGTTTTCCACACTAGTTATAGCATGCATGGCATATACATGAGGTTTTTTGGACATGATATGTCACTAGCATGGAGGATTTCCTCGATTAAAATTTGGATTTTCATAATCTTTCCATTCATTGGATAGTCATGGTGTTGTGGGTTTATTTATTCATTTTTCTAGTTGGTTCTCTTGTTTCCTTAGCTTGAGTTAAGTTATTACACTAGTACAAAATGGCTAATTAGTTACCTTAAAAAGACTAAAATTTGCATATAAATGACAATTTTTCAATCAGTGACCAATAATAGTTAATTTATAGTATCTTATAACATGACCAATTTTTAGTCTTTTTTAGCTTAGTCATTAATTGGTTGTCTCAATTTTATCATTTAGTAGTATATTTAGTCATTAATTTCCGCAATTAATGACCAAATATACAACAAAATATATTACTATATGATTATTCGAGAAAACCAATTAATTACTAAAGAAATATGACCAAAATGTTGATCATGTTATAAGATACTCTAAATTAGCTACTAATAGTCATATATATGAAAATTTTAATCATCATTTGAAACCAATTAATGACCAAATAAATATAACTAAATTTGGGTCGTGTTATAAGATACTGTAAATTAACTACTAATAGTTGTATATATACAAAATTTAGTCGTCATTTGTAATCACAAATTTATCAGTTGCAGTAATCATTTATCTTTTTTCTGGTAGCTTCATATTTATTATATAAACAATTAGTTTAGTAGCTTCTATTCATTTCATTTAATTTCATTAATAAACATTATAAACGATTAATTTCATCATATATTCATTTTGTTTGTATTCATCATTAATCGATATAAACTACTAATTTAGTAGCTTTAGATTGATTTTATGTGTTCATTATTAATCAACATAAATTAATTAGTATGCTTTTGGGACTAAATTAAAAAAATGTCATACAATGTGGATGTTCATCTCATATTAAAATTCAAAACTACTTATGTTAATTACAATACTAAATAACATCAAGTGAAAATATAAATAATTTCAACCAAATAAATTTTATTATATAAAATGTCAAGTATTACAATATGAATTTCCAACTTAATATTGGTTGGACTAGAATTTACACATGAAATATTGTTTTATCATTTCAAAACATTATCACTAAGTTTCCAATGCATCACAAGTGAATTCACCAACTCTAAAGACTTGACAATCAGTCTATATGTATGTGTCTTATGTAGGATATTGGCTCTAAGGGTACCACTAGACCAGTTCTCTTCTCTCTCTCTTTTCATTTGTCGCTCTAATGTAATTATTCTCCTCTTTCTTTAATTCCTATTTCTTACCATCAATATTGAATTCCTCTCCTAAAAACAAAAGAAGATACAATGCAGATTATAAGACATGAGAGGTGATGAATACTTGAATATAAACTAAAATAGAAAGTAAAAGATTTATACAACATATGTCTCAACATTAGTAATGTCACTGCAAGTTTCCCACATCAAGCAAGAAACTAAAACAAGTTTTCCTCGGTTGGGAAATGGTGGCCACTATGTGGCCGGATGACCTGTATAAATGATATAGGAACATTCAGCTCAAAAATTTCATCATAGTCTACTTAACTTAGGGGTCTTGTGTTTTCAAGGAAGTTAGATTCCTATGTATGTAATCATTAATGTTTTGAGTGATTAGAATAGGAATTAATTAGATATTTTGATGATAATTATAAGTGATCTCGAATGTAGGAGAACATGAGCGATTGATGATGATGAGAGAGTTAGAAATCAATTATAACTCTTATTGGTCTCATGATTCAAGGAGCTAGAGAGACCTCTTAGGGATAAGTAGGAGTTAAAATTTGACTTAGAACTAGCATTAAGTATTAAGGATTTCAGTTAGTTCAGTAGATTAAGGATTTGAACTAGCATTAGTTCAACAGAACCTTTTTATATAAATGTAAGCCTAAAAGACATAAATAGTAGATAGTGTAAAAAAGGAACTAGAGAGTAGCTAGTGAGTCAGTCAGTTAGATTGTAAGCCTATGGGCAAGAGGAGAAGAAAGGTCACTGATATAGGAGATCAGGGTGAGAAGGAATTCTCTATGTAAATACATGGTAATTAATACAAACAACTCAATTTTGAGTTATGTGTGTGTTGGAATGGGTTAATTGTAATCTGTGTGTGAATTAGAGATTCTATATTGCATATATGTCGGTGGAGTTTGGGCAGAATCAGAGGTGAATACAGGGAAGAATAACAGAACAACTTCAACTGTAGTTGTGTAGAAGTTGTTGAAGCAGCTCCATAGTTGTGATTGTTGGTAGATTTTTCTTAGAGATAAAAATTCCAACAAAAGAAGTGTTGGGTAGAATTGTTAGTCAATAAGAGGTTCAAGGAGAGAACAATAGAGCTTGTCTTACGACTTTGTACACATCAATAGTCCATAAGGAAGCCTTTAGTGTTACAGTGAAGGTAGAAGAGCATAAAGGCATATGTGGAGTTAAGTGAAGGTGACAGTTGTGGCAGAACAATGAAGGACCAGATCCCTGAAGAAAACCAAAATCACAGAATATATTAAAGGAATGGTGTAAAACAAAAGTAATGAGTTGTGGGGGTAGAAGGGAGAAAATCCCCTTAATCGTGGTTGAAGTCCCGTAATTGATCTCAGCCATCGATCGTAGAAGTCAACACTTACATCATGGCCAACTACAGGGATTAAGTGACTTGATAACTTGCATGCTAGTTGAAGGGCCACAAATCATAGGATTTAAGAACCTCATCATCCAACCGATATCGGGTCATAAAGAGATCGAACGTTAAGTGCAAGGGCAGATCGAAAATTTTATAGATTGTGGGTTTATAATTTTCATCGGTCCATAAAGTGGCTAAATTTCACGTAAGTAGTCCACCCGGTATCATTGTGGACCATCAGATCAAGTCGATCTTGATCAATGGCTATAAAATGTTGAGCTAGTTTGTTGATTAGGAAGAGGTACAGCCATCAGAGTGAGAGTAAGATCGACGGTGGTGATTGAAGGGAAAATTAATTGGAAAAGGCAGACTCGAGGAGGTTATAGGCGTGGCTTTAATTTATTTGAAGTCTGCTTGTGTTGTCTCATGTAGCTTGTGAGAGGCGGTGAAGGCACGTAATGGTGTGATGTGAGATTGGGAGAGTCGTTGATCTTATGAATGAAATCAACTGTGGGGGAAAGCAATCACATATAGCAAGTCAGGAGTTCTGAAGGCATGTTCTATTGAGTTGTAACGTATTGAAAAAAGGATTAACTAAGAGTAAGACTGGGTTAATCGTTGAGTCATTCTGCATGAGACTTAGTTAAGGGGCCTAAACCTTAAGTCATGAAGGTCTGATATAAGTAGGTCATTGTAATTCTTGGGATGAATGAGATTATGCATTTCTATATGCACACTATGGGTATAGTGGGTTTTACATGCGTCAGAGTCATATCAGAGCAAGTTAAAGTTCTTTTTAAGAAGAATTGTGAAGAATACAAGTGTGATTGCAAAAGAAAGAGGAGATCAGGTTATTTGAATCTAATAAGTAGAAGGGATGAGATAAGATGAGAGTAAGTGATACTCTTAAGAAGAAATTGTAGAAGAATAAAGAAAAAACAGTGATGTTTGTTTTCTTGAGGAAAGTGAAGGTTCACTCAAGTGTGAAGAATGGATGGAGACTGCTTGTGAAGCCATGCAGGTATTGTTTTCTTTAACTCTGGTTTGAGTTTTTCAGGTTTAAGACATAGTAAAGATTGATAGAAGTAGATGGAAAAAGAAGGTTGTATGTGTTCTAAAGAAAAAGGTGAATGAAAAGTGGCATTGAAATTGAAGAATCCAATTGAAGGTTGGATAGAGAGGATAAGGGTATTCTCAGAAGGAAGTTGAGAATCAAGATTTTGAAAGCTTGGGAATGATATTTGGTTTGAATAACATTGATATGTAGGTGACAGCAAAGGAAGGTGAGAAGATTGCAGCAACCTAGAGCAAGGAGTGCTCAATTGGTTCTAGAGGAAAGAACGAGAGAGATGCCAAATGACTGACCTCAGAGAGAGAAGCTTAGTGAGGCATATTTAGCAAGAAGGAGACTTTTCACTACAGAGGTATTATTATAGCTCACAAATTCAATTCCGCAAAGGATGTGGGTGGAATTGCTATGGATGAAGAAAGTTGGTAAGAGTTTCTAAGTGAAAGTAGAGGTGGTTAGAACCTAGTATTTCATTAGTGATTGAAGTACAAGAGGACAATTGTGTTATTAAAATGTACATATGAGTTGAAGCCTAGAAGGAGAAGAGAGAAGTGCTCAAAGAGGTTCCAAAGAATAGAGAACCAAGTGCTTGCAAAAAGACCAAGTATAGAGGAAATTTTGGTGAGGTAAGTGGCAGCAGGGAGGACTTGCTGTTGCAGAGGCTTTAATGTAGCTCATAGTAAGTGACTGAGGAAATCATGAAGATAGAGAATAAGATGACTACTGATAGCCATAATAGAGATAATAGAGGTTCTAAGGAAAACCACAGAAGAAGAAAAATGAATAGAGAGGATGCCAAAGTAAATGGAAAGAGAATGAGTCAAGAGGAGCTTGACAAAGAGACTGCTGAGATGAAAGAAAAACTCCATGTATAAAGGATGATACTTGAGGAAAGCCAAAGACAAGGTTGGGTCTTGAGGAAAAAGGTAGTGAAATGGTCTGAGTTATAGAAAAGGCTAGAATAGAGGCAAGTGAAGAGCCTTGTGGAAGAACTCAGAGAGGATGAGTTGGAAATGGAAGTTTCCATTTGTGAAATAGAACAGGGTGAAGTTTTGGGTGAAGATGAAGACTAGAGATCTATCGAAGATATTATGAATCATCTGAGGGATTCATAACAATAAGGAGATATGATGACTGAAGCATCAAGTGATACCATAAGTTCTTATGTTTTTAAAATTGACAGTTTGTGTATGATTGTAGGTATTACAAGAGAAAAGAAACCTTTTGAAGATGCCTTTAGAATAGATGAAGATCTAGAAGTAAAAGGTGACAAAGAAAACTTCTCAGAATTGGAAAAATTTGACTAGATATAGTAGGAAGAGACTATGTTAGCTGAAAACATAGTAAAGGATCATAATTCCATCATGATGATAGGAACAGTGGAGATAACTAGGGAAACTGTTGAGGCAGTCAATAACGAAGAAGGATTAAACTCTCATCAAAGGATCAGTGAATGGGAAACAGAATTAGAGCTACTGGAGAAATGGCCAAAAGAACCAGTATGGAGGAAATAACCTGATGAATATTGCAAAGGATGTGCAAGAGAAGAAAAGGAAAGAGTCCAGTAAAGAAGGGAGTTGGAAAAGAAAAGGATATATACTCAGGATAGATTGCTGAAAAAAGAAGACAAAAAAATTGTCATGAATGACAATCATAAGAAAGAAGAGATGGTAATGAAATTTTAGACAATTGACATTACAGAAGGAGGAGTTCATTATTGTGAACCAGAGCAGAGAGAAATCATTGAAGAAGATGGTGTGGAGGAGAGACTAGCCGATAGTCTCATGAATTCTTTTGACAATTCAAATCAGCATATTGATGTGCTGATAGAGCAGGAGAAATCAAAGTAGCATATTGAGATGTTTCCTGAGAAGGAAAGGGTAATGAGGCCTTATATTTCTAATTCTAATAATTGTTTTATGTTTACAGGATTTGTTGAAAATGAGACAAAAATGTTCCAAATTGAAGAGTCAGTTTTAGAATTGAAGAAGACTAGAAGTTGCCAGGACAGACATGCTAATGGGGAGAAAGAAAAGCATGAAGATACTATGCTTGAAGAAGTTAAATTGATTGTTAGAATCAGTAAAGAAAGTGAAGAACAAATATTGAGGGTTGTCAATGAAGAAGAAGGAAAATATGTTGAAACTGATGAACAACATAGTGATGTATTTGAGGGGAATCAAGTACAAAGGAAATTGGAGTACAATTTACCTTTTAAAAGTAAATTTATAGATATTGAATAGAGGTTCTTTGGACAATAACAAGAGGGTAAGGATGAAAGCGCAGTAATAAGGATCCAACAACTTCAAAGAGAAGACAATAAACAACAGTTTAAAGATAAGTAGATAGAGTACAACAACAAGTGGAAAAGTAATTATCAGTTAGAGGATAAATTGGACATAGAGATTGAAAGAATAATAATATTGATGATGAAGGTGCCTCAGAAGAAAGCAACAGTAAGGAGACCAAGGAGTAGTAGAAAGAGAAAGATAGTAGCATACTATGAAGGCTTAGCTAATGGAACAAAGCAACATAAAGTGTGGAAACCTAGAGAACAACAAAAAACAACATCAACAATCAAATGTAAACTACAAAAAAAAATATGGGATCCACGGAGACAGAGGACAAAAGCACATGATCAGTAGATCATGATTATTTTAACCTTGGGAGGCTGATGCAGGAGCACTCTATTCAACAATTTCATCATAGTCTAGTTAACGTAGGGGTCTTGTGTTTTCAAGGAAGTTGGATTCCTATATATGTAATAATTAATGTTTTGAGTGATTAGAATACAAATTAATTAGATATTGTGAGGATGATTATAAGTTCTCTCAAATGTAGGAGAACATGAGTGATTAATGACGATGAGAGAGTTAGAAATCAATTATAACTCTTATTGGTATCATGATTCAAGGAGCTAGAGAGAACTCTTAGGGATAAGTAGGAGTTAAAATTGGACTTAGAGGATATTGAGGAGTTAGTTTAGCAGATTAAGGATCTGAACTAGAATTAGTTCAACAAAACCATTTTGTATAAATGTAAGCCTAAAAGGCATAAAGAGCTAGTAGATAGAGTAAAAAAGGAGCTACAAAGTGGCTATTGAGTCAGTTAGTTAGACTATAAGCCTACGGGTAATAGGAGAAGAAAGGCCACTGATATAGAAGATCAAGTCGAGAAGGATTTCTCTATGTAAATACATGTTTATTAATACAAACAACACAATTTTGAGTTATGTGTGTTGGAATAGGTTAATTGTAATCAGTGTGTGAATTAGAGATTTTGTATCGTATATATATGGAAGTGGAGTTCGGGAAGAATCAAAGGTGAAATATAGAGAAGAGTAACATTAGAACTTCCAATTATGGTTGGGTAGAAGTTGTTGAGGCAACTCCATAGTTGCAATTGTGGGTAGATTTGTCTTAGAGATAACAATTCCAACAAAAGAAGTGTTGGGTACAATTGTTAGTCAACAATAGGTTCGAGGAGAGAACCATAGAACTTATGTTATGGCTTTGTACACATCGACAATACAGAAGGAATCCTTTAGTGTTACAGTGAAGGTCAAAGATCATAAAGGCACATGTGGAGTTAAGTGAAGGTGAGAGTTGTGGCAGAATAGTGAAGGACCACATCCTTGAAGAAATTTGGAATCACAGAAGATATTGAAGAAATGGTGTAAGAACAAAGTAAAGAGTTGCGGGGGTAGAAGAGGAAAAATTCCCTTGATCATCATTTAAGTCTCGTAATTGATCTTAGATGTCGATCGTAGAAGTCAACACTTACGTCATAGTCAACTATAGGGATTAAGTGAGTTGATAACCTCCATGCTAGTTGAAGGGCTGCAGATCATAGGATTTAAGAACCTCATCATTCAATGGATACCGGGTCGTAAAGAGATCGAACATTAAGTGCAAGGGTGGACCCGAACTTTTATATATTTAGGGTTTATAATTATCGTTGAATCTGTAAAGTGGCTACAAATCATGTGAGTAGTCCACCTGATATCATTGTGGACCGTCGGATCAAGTGGATCTTGCTCAATGGCTATGAAGTGTTGAGCTAGTTAGTTGATCGGGAAGAGGTGCAGCCGTTAGATCGAGAGTAAGATCGATGGTGGAGATTTAAGGGAAAAGAAATTGGAAAAGGTGGACTCATGAGGCTATAGGTGTAGCTTTAATTTATTTGAAGTCGGGTTGTGTTGTCGCAAGTCAGTTGCAAAAGGAAATGAAGGCACGTAATGGTGTGATGCAAGATTGTGAGAGTCATTGATCTGACGAATGAAATCAACAGTGGGGGAAGGCAATCGCATATCACAAGTCAGGATTTCGAAAGGCATGTTCGATTGAGTTGTAAGGTTTTGCAAAAAGGATTAACTAAGAGTAAGATTGGGTTATTCGTTTAGGCATTCTGCATGAGACTTAGTTAAGGGGCATAAACCTTAATTAATGAAGGTTTGATACAAGTATGTCACTATAATTCCTGGGACGAATGAGATTATGCATTTCTATATGCATAGTGTGGGTATAGTGGGTTTTACCTGCGTCAATTAAAAAAAAAGATAAAACGTCACTATAGAAAATAACACCTTAGTAACGTAGTATTCAACCTTGAGAGAAAGCTTAGGCACAATCATGCCATCCAAGATAGATGCTAAAATGCTCAAGATGTAGATAACTTGCTAAAACAAATAATCTTAGGTGTGATGTTTAATCCTTGTCATTTTATTTGCAACAACATTTCATTCTCTAAAGGGTGAACTTGGTCAAGTATATAGATAACTTGTGCTCAAATAACAACATGAAAGTAAATGTTTTTAATAGACATGAAAATATTTTAACACAAAACAACTAAAAGGATTTCAATTAATATCATGTAATACTTAGCTCATCTTTAAGCTTTGGATGTTTTTTAAATGGAAATAATACCAATTATTTTCAAATTCATAGTTAAAAGACAAACCAAAATCAGAAGAAACGTTCAAAATATAATCGAACAATAAAAAGAGGATATTATGGAATCAATATTACAACTACAATTTTTTTTTTACCTATCCACTACTCTCTTGTCTAGTATTCCCAAAACATTTACTTGTGCAAAATAACCATGAGGTGAAAGAATCACAACATTTAAAACTGTAGGAATCACTACTACAAACATTTCTTAAGTTGACGGATCAAGTACCTAAAGGATCTCAAACAACAAATGAATAATATGCAAAACATGCTCTGCATTGCTTCCCATTCTTTTTCCAATCCCATTTACTATAACCTGCCCACACCAGAGTTTATTAACAATCAAAGAAAGGCAATGACATTTTCTTTTATGTTTTATATTTATAAATTTTGAATATTATTTGTTTTAGGAACATATTAATTCATATTTAAAGCCTTCTTGTCCCAAGAATGTATCAATCAAGTAGGACATCAAAAAAATCGACGTTAATGAGTTCCTCAAACAATTCCTACAATATCAATATTTTTTTGTTGTGATATCTTGGGTAGAAAAATTAACATATCTAAAAAATAAAAATCCATATATTACTTGTGTTCAAACTCAGTATATGGTGTATTCTTAGGCAACTTTTAAAAATTTTCCTCTATCTTTACCAAAGCAAACTATAGCTTGGTTAAACTTTCTATCCTTTCATTCAACATCAATTTTTGCAAGATAAATGTCATACATTATTCTTTCCAATTTATCAACATGCTACAAATGATAAATTTAAAGCCACATAAAACAAGAGAATTTTTTTTTATAGCTAAAACTAACAAACAAATAGTGCCTCTAATAAAACTCCACACCTCATAAATTACTCTACCATGTGTTTAGGCTAAAGCTAATATTCTTTGAAACATATTTAGTTCATACTTAATGGGATATTCATATGTTTACGTGATGTCAATTTGGTGTTAAAAGAAATATATAAATCTAGGTTATTATCAGTGATACTCAAGTATAATTGTAAGAAAATAACGTCATTGCAAGGTAGCGGAGAGAAAACCATCACATGTCCTTCTTAAAATAAATAAGAAACAATAGAGGAGGTATCATATGGATGCTTCCCTCATGCCAATAATAGTCCAAATATGCTAGAATAAGATCAGTTGAGAAATAGAAGCAGAGGGAAGAAATAAGGATGGGTAGATAAGACACACCCAAATGTCACATCAAATTCTTAAAAAAGAGGGAATAGAATGTCATAGGATCAGAGCGATCACTAACAGAAAGGGATTAGAAATCATTCCAAAAAAAACAAAATTAATGTATAAGGTAAGCATAATACTAATTAGTTGGTCACACTAAACTTCAGCTAACCACACAAATTAAAGTTCAGTGATAGATCCCACACTCTAATAACATTCTTACCATGCCATTATGATAAACTAAATTTCCATATTATAATATTACTAAGTTTTGTAAAGCCAAATAATCCACAACTATTATGTCAAACATAATATCTTCTTTAGTGCCCAAAATCCCCTGTATCAACTTCACTCCAACACTAGAGCAAGACGAAATTAGCATCATGACCCTCTCTAGTAATGTAATAATGGCCTAAATGTCCATTAGAGTTAAGTTTATAGATGTATTGTGGTTAATTAATGTAAAGTGGCATAGTCATTAATAATTCCTACTATGATGGTTAATAAATAAAAACCACTATGTTCATTACGTAAGGTCCATTAACAATGGATTAGTGCAACAATAGCTAGAGTGATTGTAACTAGGGATGGAGTACTACTCATGTAATCAAGGAATGCTTATCTATCAAGTTTTCGAACTCCTATTTGAGGTCATCCCATTGGAGGTGGTTGGGAGAGCTTTCCCTCACTTGATTAGTGTGGATAATAGAAATCCTCAATGTCTAATTGTGTGCTACTTCCATTGTTATTATTATGTGTTGTTGATCTTAGAACCTAGTATCAAAGTAGCAAAATGGGTGATGTGAAATCATTTTGTTTTCTTTTTTCAAATTATCCTGCACTGGGATTTCTCCTTGCTTGGAATCCATACTGTAGCCGCACAAAATTCCATTGGAATTGCAGTTGTGTCACCATTTCTGAAATGGGTTATAACTGCAATTTTGAGCCATACTAAGGAAGTTACGACCACTTTAAGTTGTAGCCTCCAAACCATAGCCAAAAAAATGAGAACAATTGATTATTATATTGTGGCATGAATTTAGCCTTTCTTTTCGCTTAAGAGACTTATTGGAATCACACTAGTGTCATCCAAAGCAAAGTTTTGATGTCATTTTCATATTGGGGTCATAATAGAAATTTTAAGTAATATTGAGGAAGATATACCCTTGAAAAGTCAACTTTTCAGCTCGACAAGTTATGGATGTCAAAACTAAAAACTTTTCTCATGGCTTGATTTTCTCTCTACTTGTGAACCAAATTGAGGTTATGTCAATTCCACTTGAATCAAAGCATTAATTTCATTTCAAATTGGGGTTCATCGCAGTTATGCTAATCAATACTAATAGAGTTGTAACCATTTTATGTTGTTCCATTCAATCGCAAAAGCCTTGTGGGAAAAGGATATCCATTGAATATCAATATAATATTCCCCTTCATTGATGAATTTTTGGACTTATGGAAGCCTACATGGAAGGATTCCTTGAAGAAATATTCTACAGCCTATGAAAAGTGTAATGAAAAGTGTTTAATAGAACATGAAGAAATGGTGAAGGAACCCTAATCACTCAAGCATTGAAGTGACTCAAAGTGAAAAAATACTTGTCATTCACCCCATTACACAAAGTACATAAACCATGTATTATACATTTTAATGATTGTGAGACAACAAATTTGAACTTTTTAAGTTAAATTCATTAAAGGAATTCCATGAGAAAACACAACAATAAAGGAATGTGGTCATTCTTTTGAAAAATAGAATTGGAGAATACGCTTGTTGACATGAGCCTGAAAACCACTTGACATGGTAAAAACCCTCTTCACTCGCATTATGGTTACAATGGAATAAATTACCTTTATCGTGGAGCACTTAATCTAGAAGGAGCCTAAATGCACTTTGAAAAATAAATTTCTATGTTTTACGTAGTGACTAAGTAATAGGACACCTCCAAACATGCCTCATGTCATGTATCCTAGTGTCCAACACCAAAACATGAGGATACATGTTTGACATGTTTGGCACATTTCCTATTCATAGGACACCTAACAAACACATGTCTGATACATTCTCTAAAGAACAAGGAACAAACTCAAAAATATAAGATAGACAATCATGGGAAAGAAGGAAATAACTTCATATCCTTTAGTCAGATTCTTGAGATTCCTAAGAAAAAAATCGCAGAGGGAGCAAGGCCAATAGAAAAATCCTCAAATATTATCATCCTCAAGAATACCTTTGAGTCTCCCAAGTACCCTATAATGAGCAAAAGCTTCCCTAATTTCTCAGCTATAGACAAAGAAGTTGGGTAGGTGCAATCTAACATCTCATAACACAAATAGAAAACTGGAAAATTGGAGGAAACTAATACAATGCTATCCAGGACAGTGTGGTATCTTGCAGAGCATCAACCTCCATTCACAAGGTGAGTAGTAGAAAAATAGGATAACTGCAAAAAAGGAGAAATTAAGCTATTGACGTGTTGAACCAATCCCTGATAGACCAGATTAGTGAGATCAAAGAGGGTCGTGATAACTCCCCATATAATAGAGAGATAAGAGCAAGTAACATATGTAAAATCCACCAACCAAGATAATTTGATTGCTAATCATCAGACAAAGGAATAATGCAGTCATTTGTGACATCTAAGTTGTTTTATATATTAGAAAATGTTGGGATTTTGTATAAGGCTTTGCCTTGATTTTGTCTATATCTTCATCTATATGAATGATAGTCAAGTAGAAATGGGTTATGATTTTCGTCTTTTAGTTCACAGTAAGAACTATAGTAAGAACCACATTAATTTGTAAGCATGATGAACCTCTATTACAAATATAGGTAGTAGACATATTCATTTCGGAATTCAAGTAGGGGGTTTTCTGTATAGAATTACCCTAGTATAATGAGAGTAGAACTTATAAAATGATGGTGTTGGCATTGCAGAAAAAATGGAATGAAAGGGATTAGGGGAATCTCGTAACCATTGTGAATTAGTTGAAATATTTGTGTACATGAAATGGGCACAAGAGCTTGAAGTGAAGGCTTAAAGAGGTGCAGGGATTGATCTCATAGCTAGGAATTATGAGATAAAATACTAGCATATAGAAAGAGAAACCTCTATATTAGAAGGCCGAGAGGAAAACCTTCAAAGGATGCCTAGTGTTCTAGTTGGACATATGAGTCTTCGAAATGTGATATGGACTCAAAGAGGATAGTCAATTTATGATCTTTGCAATAAAGTTCTAAGTATAGAACTTGAATGTCATGAAGTATAATGTCCCTGTGAGTTCTGTTGGAGATGTTGTGGTTCGATCATTGAATAATTTTTTCTTTTGATGTTTATTGATCATAGAAATGGATATGCAAAAAAGATCATCCAATATATGTATGTTGGAGGGAAAATCACCTTGTATATAATATAATGCCAGGAATGAGATTGAAGTTGAAAAAGAATTGAATTGGTTTAGATCCATTGAAAAATATGTATAGAAATGTATTGACATTTTGCAATTCCAATATTAAATTAATTTTCTGAAAAGTGTGGTGTCTTGTGCTCTCACTGGAAATTTGAACTGATGGTCTTCATACCTCTAATTGTTGTTGTAATTATGAAATAAAAAAATGTATTGAAAGACTTAGAACCTCATGTTTTTTGAATTCTAAAAGGGTTGCATTGAGTTCCGAAGGAGAGGGCATAATTCCTTTTTGGAAATGGGTATGGTATGGGAATTACCTTTGGATATAAAGATTTCTAAGGTAATATGAATTAATATTTCATTTCCTCAGTTCAACCTAGAATACGTTGGTTTGTATGAAGACATGGACTTCACAATGTGCCCACAAGGTCATCTTCTAGATAAAGACAAAGTAGAAAAGGAGAAAAATTGTGGCAACATGGTTTCATTGGGAATGCATGAAAGAGCATATCTGTTTGAGATATTAAAACACCAATTTTGGGTGTATTAGAGGGAACAAATTGCAAAGTTGAATGTCAAGAAAGGTAAATATGTATAAATGATTGAATGTTAGCAGTCTGAAAAGCTTGCCAACATTTTGGGTTACATCACAATGGCATCACTTCCTCTTGTATTTGAGTTGAAAGCTCTCACATTGGTGCGAAAACAAGCAGTATGGCCCATCTGAATGTTGTTATAATGGTGGAGAAGATGAATAAATGTAGGTATAATATAACTTAATGTTTTCCCAGACCTTGTCCTGGTAATGGCTACAATGTCCTAATTTTGCATAGAAATAGGCCATGATTGTGCCTGTATTGGATTGGGGCGGGAGTATCCTGCATTTTGTAGCTCAAAAATCCAATAGTTGAAACAATATTAGAAAGTTTTTATCACAAATTAGCCTACATACTCTAAATGCAATCCCATAATTAGTCTATCCAAAAACATCACAAAACTGAATATATCAATAACAAAGAAGAAGAATTTCCAATGCACATGATTGCTTGTTGAAGAAACCTGTGACAAAAGAATTGTGATTCTTCACAAGATATATGGCTAGCCCAGAAACATTGGCAGTCATGAACCCGTTCTACGACTTGAAATCCGCATTAGATAGTGATCCCTAGCAAACAGGCCACAACTAGATGAAGGTCGAGCAAGAGAGAAGGGAGGCTTAATATTTCTGTTGTATAGCAATACAACCTATAACATATGCTC
The DNA here is from genome assembly GCA_000404065.3 of Pinus taeda. Lineage (NCBI taxonomy): Eukaryota > Viridiplantae > Streptophyta > Pinopsida > Pinales > Pinaceae > Pinus > Pinus taeda. The sequence continues at coordinate 170,385 of APFE031428225.1, forward strand.
CTCTCCAGAGAAAATATCGTACCTATAACAAGTACAACTGATAAAAAAACAAGTGATTTTGGCACTAAGCACATCGTGGATTGTAACTTGTCAACCAAGTTAACAAGTAACCGACATATTTCTCACATAAAAACAGAGCTGCTAATGATAATTTCATAAACCGAGATAAAAAATAATGTAAATCAGGTTTAGGATATAAGAGAGACAATTAACCTACAAATTTCTCAAATGTAACCGAAAGCATAAGAAAGTAGACAATCTTACCTCTTGAAGAATCTCTGATGGAAATTGAGTTTGGTAAAATTTCATAAAAGGAGTAGGAATATTATTTCCTTGAGCATAATCTACCCATTTATAAAAATAAGAATGATAAACGTTTGCAAGAAAAATCCATATAGAAATGTTACGATACCATACATAGTGACAAACCCTCCTCTAACAATCTAGTCTACATTCCTACCATTAGCATAACCACAACAATTTTAGAAAATCTAGAAGAGAATTTGAAAACTAAATGTGAAAACAAACTCAAGTAGTGAGAAATGATTTGGGAAAATATCCAAATCATCACCCAAGCCATTGGAAATTCTTACAAGAACAAAATCATGTATTCTATTTGATAAAATTAGTCAAATCTACCTCCCCAAACAAATGTACAAAAGTAGATACCTTGAAACACGAATAGATTTTAGAGCTATGAAAGCATATTATAATTTAAAAGGATAACTGGGTTGAAACCTCATGTTTCCTTTGATAGGGATCAACTATTGTGTAATTAGGAAGTTCAATGTTCACTTGCATCCTTGGAGTTGGTTTGACATTTCATTTAAGTCCCTAAATCTTCTAAATATTATAATTTCAGTTTTCTTTTATTTTTCAAGTGAAATTAGAAGATGGAATTAATGACCACTTTCCTAAGGTCGGCACTGGTGGAGTTTATTGAACCATTTCCTACATGTTCACACTAAAACCTATGCAAAATGTTCTTGCTCATGCTCCGTTTCTCAACACTGAAGTTAAGCATCATTTACACATATCCACAATATACCTCTCCTCTACTGTAATTAATTTTCTTCATAATAACCACTTCATTGACAATAGATAGCTCTAAATTCCTATTTCTAAATATTCAATAATTGACTTAGTTTATAATGTGTGAATTTAACCTCTCACTGATTCTACGCTTGCGCCAATCAACATTATATACATAAAAACAAAGAAACTGAAATGAAAAATTTAAGATAAATATACAGAGTACAAAGCTTCAGCTCTCTTAGCAGTAATTCCAGGACTCTTGAGGAACAATCAAATTAACAAGTGAAGTAATTATGTTTCCAAATATCACCTCTCTCATTTGTAAGCCCCTATTTGGCTTTTTCCTATCTCTAGTTCTTAATTGGAACATCTTCTTATTGAGAGCTCAATAATCTAGTTCACAATGAATGTTCTACTATGAATGACAATATCAATTTTTAGCACATTCTCCAATTTGCTGAAAGAACGAGTTTGAGAGACCTTTCACATATATCAAATGTCTTGAAGGCATTTTTCATATTGTTGGGAGTTAACTAACTAGATGTTTTGAATCGAAGCACCTCACCATCTCTTGAAAGTCTGCAACTCCAATTATGTGCACTAAATAAGAAAAAGATACAATGTGATGTACAACCCAACCATAGCCCACACGAGAGAATTTTAGAATATTGGTTTTGTGAACTATTTTTGTTAGTTTAATGAGGATCACCTCCACATGTTTAAATTTTGGGTGCCAATGGACATTGAATGGGATTGACTTTTGTTCAAACCTTTGTTTGGCATAATTGTACAAGCCTTCCTATCCCACTTCATATTGATATGACCTTAATATCATTATGCTTAGCATTTATAATGTAAAATTTTGCAAGAGATGACCTTACATTTTTCAATATAAAATTATACATGGAAATAAGTTGAAAATTCCTAGTAATGTTTTCATTGTTAGAATGAAATGTAGAGGATTTTAATACAAATGAATGGTACTCTTCTCTGAAAAAAATCATATTTCAGTATGCATTATCTAGTGGCATTACATCTTAGTTCAAGATGACTTATAAGTCCAACATATTTGGATTCATTTGAATTTCATGATGGGTCGTGATCAAAATTCAAACTTGATTAGTTGCAGCTTTTATGTATAGTTTGTATCTGTAATTTAGAACGAAATGCACATTAGAATTAAGATTTGTAAGTTTGCCAAGATTTAATTTCACTCAATAGTGGATATGTTATAAAGTACATTGATGGTTGAGACTAGCTACAAGTCTAGACATGATCTCCATTGTTGACACTGTACACCTTGATCTATGCCCATTTGAAACCATTTTGTGGAGAAAATAGTAGTTCATAAAAGTATCTAGTGATGGAATGAAAGTATAGATCCATGTTCTAGGAGATTTTGAAGTTCCAAGGAATTTAGCTTAGTTGGTGTCAGCCAAAAAAATGTTATTGTGCATAAAAACAAAGCTCTATGAGGCATTATCCAGTATAGAGATAAAATATAATCTAAGAGTAGTTCACGTTATTGGTTGGGATATCTTTCTCTTTGCTAGGAAGTTGTCATGGGAAATTCTAGGGGAAGGAGAAAGAAAGGCACAGGGCCAGTTGCTACTGCTGCAAAATTTGGAGTAGTCACTAGAAGTAAAGTGGATCTTGATCCATTGCTCTTCCTCAAAAGGGCACACAAGCTCAAAGAGGAACACAACAAGAGATTCCAAAACAGAGACTATGTGGATGTTTTGGAACAATATAAAAAGGCTCTCAATCTTATTGTAGGAATCATGCAGACCTTGCCATCTTCCACAACAACCAAGCACCATGCCTAATCTAGATGAAGCATGTTCAGTATGAAAGTTTTTTTAATTAATGTACACCTTCTCTTGAAGTGCACCCTCATTTCAGCAAGGCTCATTTTAGAAGGGTGCACACATATGAGGCTATAGGCATGCTATAATTAGCCATGAAAGATGTGAAGGCCCTTATGGAGGTTGATGTGAATCACTAGGATGGCTTCGAACTTGTCGAAAGGTTGTGTCTTGCTCTTGGGAACAAGAAAGATGCTCAAAATGACCTGCAAAAGATGCCCACAGTGCCTGCCTATTCAGGGACTTCTCCTGCAGTCGTGCAGGCATCAACAGTTTGAGGAACTCTTGTTTGCAATATGGGGCATTGTTTACCTTCTATACCTATGGAAAAGAAGAAAGATAAATAGGAGAGGCTTCGTAGTGATAAATTTAGTAACCAATCCAAGGGCCACCCTTTGTAGGAACCTCCTTTGTCAATGTATTCCAAAGGGTCTCCTTCACTACAAGAGACCTTGGTCTTGGAATCTTCTAGGTAATATTCTAGAGCAATATCCACGAAATCTAATGGTTTTAAAGGTCACGAGTTTAAACATTTCCCTCAACTTATGAATACAACACATGTAGAAATTCAATGGAGGCCATTGAAATTTATTTTTTACCATGATATAAGGCTTAGCTGAATGCCAAAAAAATGCATATTTAATGAGTTGAGATAAATAGTGAGGAAACAATTTTCCTCATCCAAGGTAGTTTTAATAAAATACAAGTTGTTGCAGATTAGCTTGCTAAGTAGAAAAGGACAAGGACTCAAGCACAAACACCTCTACAAATGGGGGATTGAATGACAAAGAAATAATTTCTAATCAAAGTTTTTCAAATGACCCTTTGAGGTTGTATGTGGTCGAGGTGAATCCTGACCATCAGCCATTTATTGAAGAAGAGGAGGAACCTCTAGTATATGGAGTTCAACAAGAGGATCTTAAAGGAGAGGAGAATGCTTTTGTTTCATCAGAGGAATCAATGGTAGCATAGTAGAAGACTCGAGCAAAGAACATAATAAGTAGGTATCCTTGGAGGAAACATGTAAAGACAAAAATGGGGATGAGCTTAAAGGCAAAGAAGTTGAAATTGATGAATGGCTATTTGAATTTTTTTGGTTGTTTTGCACACATGTAAGCATTGGTCCAGATGATCACTTGGATCTGCATGAGCTAGGAATGGATTTATGCTCTTAGGTATTGGCGGAAGCTATGACTAGTGAAGAAGCCCAATGCCTCTTTGACATGGAAGCATGCAAGTTCCAGGAGGTGTCAGCTTTGTCATTATTCAATTGGGGTAATCTCCATATGTGTGTAGCTAGGGAGAAGATTCCTATGGATGAAAATCCTTTAAAGAAACTAGTTACACCACAACTTCAGACTGCATATGGCTGGGTCCAAGATCAATACTCCCAAGATGGACAAAATTATGAGGAAGGTTTGAGGATAAAACTTGATTTCTATGAGGGAATTATTGCACTGGGTCAATAATATTTTCAAATTTAGAAACTTCGATGGTCTCTTTCTTTGGCTAGCAAGGTTGATCTTGGTACATGGAAATCTTCATAAACTATCCAGTTTTTCAATAGTGCAAAGGAGAAGATGCGGTTTGCAACTAAAATGTGGGAGAAGCTAGAAGAGCAGTGCCAAAATGAGTTAAAATATCCATCTGCAACCAAGAATGATGAGATCCTGAAGAAAAAAAAATAAAGTCACAGGGTTTGATGGAGATTCTACTGAGGAGATAGCAACATCCGCTGCCAAAGCAACATAACAAGCTACTGTAATGAGATCTTAGATCTATCTATTTTGGGGAAACTTCCTTTTTGAAAACTCACAATAGGAGTTCACGTTGGAAGATCCAACATGGAAAGAGAACCTGGATGTTGTTGTTGAGAGGTTTAAGCTTGCTAGAAATTCTTCTACTGATATTGAAATTGTGTTGAAGAATCAGTCATCTAATGCAACCAATCAAGATGTAATGATGTCAAAACATAAATTTGAACTGCAGATGTTGCCAAAGAAGATACCAAAGACAAAGGTAAGGATGGAAATAGAGAGGAGATTATTCAAAAAAGTTTAGAAGAATCTAGGGAACATCTCCTTTAACCTACCATTTTGATAGGTATAGGAGCAATGAAAAATACAAATTCTTCAGTAGTTATATAGGTGAAAAAGGGAAAATCATTCCAAATGAAACATATTATAGGATTTTGTAATAATGATGATCATGATCATAAAATCTTGCAGGCATAGGACATAGTATCAAATGGTGGAAGGTAGTCTAATTGGACATCATCGGTTGGAATAATTTTTCCAACAAATATTCAGACACTTGTAAACTATCCTTTCAACGTGGTATTTTCACAATGCACTGGGTCAAGGATTAAATTTCACGGGACCCTTTCCCATCAATGAATTTTTTTGTGATGGTTTTATATTTAAACTGCCCTTCACATCACTTGTAATATTTAATTTTATCCCGCAAGCATCATCCAGAACACCAAGACACCAATATTTTAAATTTTTTTTATCTCTTTTAACAATTTGTTATCTCTTTCAAAAATTTCTTAATGCAAACCCACATAAAAACAAAGGTATGCAAAAGTGACTGGCAGATTCAAACCTCCTAATAGATCTTCAAGGCTAGCCAGAAAGGGAAGTGCAACTGCAATGAAGAGAGAATTGAGGCATAAAAGACATGAAATCCAACATGAACCCAACAGGGGCATGGTTTATTCGTTTGGATGGCGTAAACTACTTCAAATATATTCTAAGTTAAATAAAAACATCATAAATATTAGAACAACCTTCATTTGTTGGTCTAAGTTAAATGGAAAACTCGTAAAGGTTAGAACAACCTAACCATAATAAAAGTGAATAAGACTGTGTTACAAATAAAATAAAATAAGGGAGGCAATGGGATACAATTCTTTAGGACACTCTTATAGTAAAAAAAAGTATTTTTCACATGACAGAGAGGCCTATGACAATAATATGCCCAACAAAACTAGAGAAGTAACATTGTCAGGAAGAGGATCTGCATATAGAATGGTGTTGGATCATAGGAATATTATGTGTCTAGTTAGAAGAAGCAGATGTATTCCTCAACTATTGACCACAACATCAATTCAAGAATCCTCAACCTAAACTGCACCTAGGATAAGTGAACCAAATTCCTCAATTACCAAGGAAACAACTTCAAACTTGGTTTTCTTGAATATGGTTTTATTTTTTATGTTCATCTCACAGGAAGTGAAAACTATATACAAGTTAAATATTTTAATAAATTAGGATCCATTAAGAATAATTCCATAATGATACTAGTTAAAGTAAGGTCATGGTACTTCATAATGGTGAAAGATTTTGTTGTTTATGAACAATGATATGAATGAGATATTATGAGACCAACCAATTAACAACAAAATCTGAATGATGCAGGTTCCTAGGGCACCAAAGGAAAATATATTTTTGGCAACTTGGCATAACAAACTATGAAGAAATAAATTATCAGCATGAGATTTACTGCCATTAAATAGATCAATAATATCTAGAAAGTCATAGAATTTATTATTTTACTCAAATGAAAGTTTGAGAAGGAAAGTGATCAATACTTACAAAATATCAATAAGCCCAATAACCTCCAATTGCAATGGGGAACACCCACATGGCCACAAGTGAATAAGCAACCTTTTCTCCTACCCACATTTGTATAGAGGCATGATGCTTGAGACTAGATGGCATAGTAGCCTGCATTTTCAAATAAAAATTCCTATTCAATCTCATACGAAAGAAATATCATTGATAAGGTAAGCTATCAACATGTAACCTTCTCTAGACAATATATATGAAGATAAGAAATCATAAGGAAGCACAAGTCTATGTTTCTACAAAAGCACAATATCTGTATTTCCAGACAGAGATTGTGACCCTTCAAGTCAAATGAATAATTTTGTTGTTGTAGTATCCATCTTGGACTTTAGGTTTTTATAAGATATGCCCAAGTGTCTAGGTTTTCTTGTCGACAGACCCCATAGCATAGTGTATCAGGCAATTGCAATTATAACACCTATAACATACAATCTTGCAATTCAGTTAAGATTACGTAGCTAGTACAAAATAATTCAAAGGGATACAAAAACCAAATAATTCAATTGCAATTATAACACCTATAACATACAATCTTGCAATTCAGTTAAGATTACGTAGCTAGGACAAAATAATTCAAAGGGATACAAAAACCAAATACCATTCCACTGTAGTAAGTGGAAACAAAAACCAAATATAATTCCACGGTAGCAAGTGGATTGGATCCATAAGTTGGGCCACAAACTATTTGAAAAACAAACTTCATTGTCTCCCCACCAATTAGTATCAGGGTAGTTTCCATCTCGACTGATAGATAAACAGTTGGAAACAGAGTCAACCATACACCAAGGCTCTCCCTTTCAACGTTTAAAGACAAATTGGAATGCATACATTCCTTCCATATATGATTTTATATCCAACATTAATATATACATGAATGTATTAGGTCTACAACAAATATATCTAAACTCAGATGTTTATACCTAAAACTAAAGATTGGATGGACTCTGCATTAGAGATAGAAATCAACATTTTGATATCAAACTGAAACAGACATGTAACTTGAGATTATTAATACAAAAAGCTAGATATCAAGATTGAAATTGCAAAAGGTGTCTATATTTCTTACCAATTTGAAACTTTTGCAAGCTCCACATATTTGTTGTACCATTTCTCGGGAAGCTCTTCCTGAAGCATGATAAGGACCCACAAAATGTAGAGCTTCCACATGTATGCTTTGTAAGACAGATTATTCCCCAACTCCTTTTTATATTCATGCACAAGAAAGTACAAATCACAAAAAAGTTGTAGAAGAAATAAAACCACAACAACACACTTTCGTATTCATAGCTCTGAGAGGCACATTCTAAAACCAAGGTAGAGGTAGTAATATCAGTGATTTTGAATCCTAGTAGGTTAAAGTACTATTTAAACCAAACAATTTTGTGGAAAAAAGATTAAAATTGTTACCTTTAAGAATTCAAAACATAAAATTTGTCACTTCTTGGAATTTAATGTTAATTTGAATAGATCTGGATTTTGGGAAACAAAGTACAAATGACAACAATGTTGTAGAAGGAATAAACCCACACCAACACTGATCCAGGTGGATATTGGTGGCCACTTTCCAAGTCCATCTGGACCCCCATCATTGTTTCTCTCAACATTTTCAGTTTCCTTAATTGTAGCACAACTTACTATTTTTAGCAGTTTTTCGAGTCCTAAACTTCCGAAGCCGTTTTGAGGCCCTAAACGACGTTTT
>APFE031428232.1:0-52627 GCA_000404065.3 Pinus taeda
ACTTAGAGCCTCACTCTATTTATACAATCCCATGGCCTGTGGACCATGGGTAGGCTAACTTTACACTATTTTACAATACAATGTTTAGGGCAGACAATTCGATGACTCAATTGTACACTTCACAGAGTTTTACAACATATTTGAACAAAACTTGGCTTTGAGCCCCAAAACCTACTGTGGGGGATTCCATGCCCAACAAGCCCCCAACAAAATCATCGTGACTCGTCCTGAGTCACTCTGCTAGTGCAAGGATATTGGCACAGAGCCCCTACAACTGTTCCTTCGCTTCTTGGAAGTTTGCGACGCACTGATCTGCAGTCTATTGTATCCGCTACATTCCTAATTTTTAATCATCCATGTCTGACTCGTGTCTCTTCTTTGGTACTGGCTTTTGGTTCTTGTGTTTATAGTCCCGTGCCCTTGCCCGACTCCTCGAGCCGCAAAGACTGTGCTTCGTCCGGTTAGTCAGAGAGTTCGCCCACCCATGTAGGGTTTCAAGTGGTTGTCGTTGACTTTGCCTGGGAAGGGTTCTCCATTGAGTTTGACTAGCTGGACCATGCCTTTGTCGGTGACCTCTTTTACCACATATGGTCCCAGCCAATGCATTCCAAATTTTCTTGGAAATGTTTCAAACTTGCTATCATATAACAGCACTATGTCGTTTACCTTGAAGGTGCACAACTTGATATGGCAGGCGTGCCAGGCTTTTTCACACTGCTTTTGTACCTCCTGGTGAAATCTGGCCAGAAATCATTCTTCCTCGAGCTCCTCTAATTGCGCGAGCCATTCTTCCAGAGCTTCACGGTCTGTCATGCCTATGAGTGCTGCTATTTGCAGGTTAGGGATGATGTATTCCATTGGCATGACTGCTTCCGTACCATAGACCAACCAAAATGGTGTTTGTCCCATCAATTTCTTGCATGTTGTCCTGTATGCTCATAACACAGCGGGTACACGTAGGTCCCTGCGCGTTACATACTTTGGTCAGTGCAGTCTCCAATATTTTATTGAATGCTTCTACTATTCCATTGGCATGTGGGTGGTACGGTGTACTTTTCTCGTGATAAAATTGGAACTCTTCCATGAGTTCACTGATGGTTTCATTCAAGAAATGTGTGCCGTGATCGCTCATTAAGATTTTTAGACAGCCAAATCGTGTCAACATGTTTTCAAACAAAAACTTTGCAGTCGTAGTGACCGTGCAGTCCTTGACCGGTTGTGCTTCCGCCCATCGTGTAAGGTACTCTGTCACGGTGATGATGTAGCATGCACCCGTATTTCCCTTAGGTTTGATTGGGTCCACAAATTCGATTTCCCATTTCTCAAATGGCTGTAGTGTCATTTGGGGATTTAGTGGCATCTCGTCCCCTCGTGATGGTTTTCCTATCCTTTGACATATATCGCAGGCCTTATAGTGCACTTTTGAATCCTGGTGCAAGGTTAGCCGCCATAGCCTTGTGCAAAGAATATTTTGTGCAATCGCGCATCCTACATAGTGTTCTCCTATAGTGCCTTGATGTGCTTTCGCAAGGATCTAACCTCATTCAAATTTAGGTATGTATCTTCACAATATCTCATCGTTACCCATCTTGTAGAGGTGCCCCGTGATGACTGAAAAGTCCACCGCATGCACCACCAATTCCTTATTCTATTGGATTGAGTACTCTAGTGTAGTTCCTGTTGTTATAAAATGGATTGTATCTTCGAAGTGTCCGTCCGTAATGTGCATTACGAAGAGCTGAGAATCAGGTAGTCCCTCCTCCAAATTTGTTGGTTCCTCGCCTGTCTCAATTCGTGACAAGTGGTCTGGTCTTGCATTTAAGCATCCTGGCTTGACTATGACCTCAAAATCATATTCTTGAAATAGTAAAATCCATCTACATATTCGTCCCCCCAACATAGGCTTGTTCACCAGGTATTTCAATGCAGAATGGTCGGTATACATCTTGAAATGTCCTCCAAGTAAATAGTGTTGGTATTTTTGGAGCGCATACACCATTGCCAACCCCTCGGGTTTAGTGGTAGAGTAGTTATTTTATGCTTTGGACAATATTTGACTCGCAAATGAGATTAGGTGATCCACACCCTCTGCGCCTTCCTGTGTGAGTACGGCTCCCAACGCGATACATGATGCATCAACATGTACATGAAATTCCACGTCCCGTTTCAGGAAGACCAAGATTGGCGCGGAGGCCAATTTCCCCTTTAGGACATCCAAACTCTTCATGCAATCATCATTCTAGCAATATGTAACATCTTTTTTCAATAGCTTTTCCATCGGCGCAATTATTTGGGCATAACTTTTGAAGAAATTCCTATAGTATCCAGTGTGTCCCAAGGTAGCGCGCAGTTGTTTAACACTTCGCAGTGCTTCCAAATTGAGAATAACGACAATATTCTTAGGATCCACCATCAGTCCTTATTTACAAACCACATTTTAGAGTAGGTTTCCAAAGGGAACGAGGAATGTGCACTTCTTCAGGTTCAACGCGATTTGTTGCCAGTGGCAAGTATCTAGCATCAAACATAAGCTCGCTACATGGTGCTTAACTAAACCAAAAACAATCCAATCATCCAGATAGATCTCCAAAAATTTGTGGATGTATTCTTTGAACGTGGCTACCACGATGTACGAAAATATAGTTGGTGCATTCTTCAGTCCAAATGACATCAGAGTGTATTGAAATAATCCCCATTCTATTATGAAGGTCATCTTGCTCCTATCTTGTGGCGTGATCTTGATCTAATGGTACCCTGAGAACCCATCCATGAATGAGTATGCTTCCTGACCACCAAAATTATCTAGTACTTCATCTGTGAATGGTGTTAGGAATGGATTGTGTACACAGGCATCGTTATTTTACCCTTCTTATTTTTACTGGTTCAATAATTATGGCTGCGAGCATTTTGTCTAGTTCGCCACAGACCTTTTCTTTATACTTTGGATTCAAGTGGTAAGGCCGCTACTTAACTGGCTTCATGTCAGGTTTCATGGTGATCCTCATCGTCCTTAAATTGCCCACGATCCCTTTTAAGTCCGTAATTTTGGTTGGGAATAGGTATTAGTATTCGTGAAGTAACTCAGTGACCTTATTGACCGTGGAATCATCCCAATAGTCCCCAAGTGTTGCGTATTTTGGTTTCGCCTCCATTCCAATGTTTACCTGCTTCATCTCTAGCAGTGGCGTGATGTCGGGGTCTTCAAGTGATGGTCCAAAAATCTCGTGACAGCTTTCTGTTTCTGAAATGTTCATGTTTCGTGGGTCCTCATCATCCTCCTCAACATTCACGTTATAACACTCTAGTGCGCTACTTAGCTGTATCATCCATTATTGCTGAAGTGCTTTCATTGGCTCCTGTGGTATTTTAAAGATAACAGCTTTCACTACTGGTAGCGCATCGTCCACAGTATTTGACCAACGATCTTCAAAGGTGAATGTTAACAAGAATCCCTCGTGCAAGAAATCCCATTCACTTGTACCATGGCGTAGCTCCGTCTTCGTATACCATCTTATGGGTATGACGTCTAGGGTATGGTAGAATAGGTGCACCCATTCAGGCTGTGGCTCTTCCAAATAGACCTTGGTCCATTTCGCGAGGTGTGTGCATGGATCATCTCATCATTCATATTTGTCTACTAGTTGTACTTGGGGTTTTCCAAACCACAGGCACATCATCCTTCTGCATCTGCACCAATCTTCAAAAGTTCCTTGATGCGTACCCCACCATTGTGAGGGTGTTGCGTGTAGTTCCCACTTTAGCGCATCAAATCGCTGTTGCTTTGGTACTGCACTTTCGAATTTGCTTATAAATTCATCCACCATTGATAGTCCATATGTTGGTAGCTCCCTTGCCTCTATTTTTACAAAACACAATGATCTGATCATCATGTTGCAGTTCAGTGTTGTTACTTCGTGCAGCCAATTCTGCCATCGCTCTATCTCTTCTTCTGAATCCGAAGTGCATGAGCTTTCACATTCCCACGAAATCTTCCATCTGCAGTTGGATTCACCCAATATTCTCCTTGCACAATTATTTTGTAGATACATTTGAGATCGTCATCACTCTCATTGTCGTGCACCAGCTCAGTGTATCGTGCTCCTTCGGTTAGGTCTATCTATACTACTATGCGTAGTGACTTTTTCTCAAATGTCATTTTGCGCTTCTTTAGATTTATGACTCCGTTGATATCGGTAGCCTAGTCTATTCCTAGTAGCACAAGATAGGGATTGTTGTCATCGACAATTTCTATCACTTCAAAATCTTCCTACACGCTTGCGCCTTCAATATCGATTGCCACCCCTTGCAATCTTCCCATGGGCAAAATATTTTGTTGGTTCACCATCCGTAACTAAATAGGGGACAATTGCAACGTGGGTCTGCCTATGCGTTTCCACGTTTTCTTTGGTAGTACATTTACGTTCGAACCCAGGTCTAGGATTACCTGATCCATTTCGTACTCGCCTATTTGCGTAGTCAACCTCATCTCCCTTCCTGTGCGCAATGCATGTTTTCCTAGTTTTCGGACCACACATGGTTCTCCTGGCCCCGCACACCTAATGATAAGTTCCTGTAGTCCTTTGACTACCTTGTTGTCATGCAACAATTTCATGCATGTCTCTAGAAAAGTAGTGAGCATTGAAGGATCCATCCCTGGTTCTAGTTGATCCTTACTACCTGAAGTGGAGGCCTCTGTGAAGCTCTTCTTAGCTTCCATGAATGTCTCCTTTGCGTGCTCTAAATCAAACTCGGGTTCCTTTTTAGGAGCCTTGCGAACCCATGCGCTTTATTCTGGTTGCTTCCCTTTATCATCTTCCATTGTCACACCGCTCCTGAGCATTATGTTTACATTTGGGTATTCTTTGCACAGTTAGACATCATCATTTGTACATTATGGTCGGAGGGGGCTGGAGTACCCCCTTTTCACGCATCTTCACTATCAGTGAAGGACAATCTTCTGCCTCATGATCAAACTAAGTACAATACCAACATGATATCCTAGTTAGGTTTGTACAATCATGGGCATAATGCCCTGGCCCTCCGCAATTGTAACAGATTATTTGTCCGCGACCCCTTTGTGGCCCCATTCCACCTCGACCTGATCGTGCCCTTGAAACCCAACGCGCGCCATCACTATATTTGGGTCGAGGGCTCGCGTTTTGGCCTGCACCTTGTAGGTAGGAGTCTGATCCATCATTAGTTCCTAGCTTCGGCAGGTGCATTCGTCATGGCCTACAGACCTGCTGAAATTACAAAACAACTGTTGGGACATTTGCGTATACTTCTGCAAAAGATGACAATTATCCTTGGTATGCTTTCCTCCTATTTAGCAGATTGCGCACCATAATGCAGATGTCGTGCTCGGCTTTGCCTGTGCCTTTGATCTTAATGGCATTGGTCCTCCTCCTGCCAAGTAGTTCACGAACACTAGACAATGACCTTTGTCATGGCCTTGGCCTTTGCATTTTATGCACCATACTTCCTTACGCGCCTCTGGTTGAGGTGCCCTATCCTGTTTCAAACTCTGCATTTCCAGACATAGATTTTGTAGCTGCGTGTGGATTTGTTGGACTCCCAATCTAGGGTCTTTATAGGGGTCTCATGCAACCTCATTGCCATCTCCAACACTTCTACCTGGGTGGAAAGTTTTCACTGTGACAGTGACGTCATTAAGTGTGGCATAAGTGAGGCCGCAAACCATGCATGATGTTGTGCATCCGTTAACATCATATAGGCTTCGTGGATTGTACTCTTCAGCCTTTGGTCCAGATCCCAGGGGATCTCGCCTGGGAGCATCGCGATCTCTTTAAACCTAATGATTGATTGCATCTTTGACTTTGGCCTGTTAAATTCCTTGTTCAACACGGTCTAGATCTCTGTAATTCCTGCATTCAGGTGGTCATTAGAATGCTTGATATACCATATTAATGTGTGATCTTGCAGCATGCTCACCAGTGTAGCCTTTTTAATATTATCATCCACGACGCCCTGTGCTTCCGATACTACTCTTACCACGAACCATAATTGGTCCGAGTCTTCGCTTTCTACTCCTCTAAACACCGGCAGTTTGATCGCACTTGCCATACTGAATTGCGGAGGTGACGGAGGTGGAGTGGGTGGAGATGGAGGTGAGGGGGGTGAAGCGGGTGGCAGTGTGGGTGGAGGTGGTAAATGTGGAATTCGCTGCCTTATCAAACTAACCGCGCTTCTCAGAGAAACCTTTGCGAGCTCATCTTCGCTCTCACGTGAGGGTGAAATTAAGGGATTGTTTTCTAATTATTCACTTCTTCCGCTTCTGTAGGTCTTTCCACTCTGCATAGTCCCAAACATTAATTTATTTGCATAACCCACTTTTCACACAATAACATCTTAATCCAAGTGTTCAAATATTTAACGTACTTACCTCACAGTCGCTTGAGAAAACATCGCTTTGCTTCACTGTAGCTGAAGGTCATGTCTGCCATGAACTCAGTGATAAATCCTCCTATTATTCGGTCGAGCCAGTGGTGCACAACTCACACTATCTTATCTTCTAAGGCTTCTAGTCTGTGCACTAGTTTCAGAGTCCACACTATTGGTTTGTCGAGCCTACACCTTCCCTGGCTATCTGCTAACTTTGCGATCCACTCATACAACTGAGATGGAAAATATGCATAGAAAATTTCGTGGATTTCAGTGTACAAGTAGCGATCCAACCATTGCTCATTAGATACTTGCAGATTTTTATTTTCCTGCACCGCGAACTTGTGAATATTCTTGTCCAACCACTCTTCAATTTCTTTCTTTGTAGGGTTCCAGTGGCACGACATCAGACATCCTTTATGCAGATCTTGGTCCCGGAAATGAAACCATCTGTTGGCTTAGTGGGGCCTGACCTAGGTTTAGAGGTGATTCAACCAAGCAAATCCTAGTACTACTAGCCCTTTTGGCAACAGTCTGTGGAGTATGGATTGAGGTCTCACCTGAAGTAGTATGGGAGGGTGCTAGAACCAGGTTTCTGCACCCTTGGGATGTATGCTGGGCTTCTAGAGGTTCGCAGTCTGAATTGTCACTGCATGCACTTGCGATCCCTTCGCGACTTGCGGTGCGGCTTCCATGTAGCCCTACTTGAGGCATGACCTGTATAATCCCCAAGTTCCTTGCTGTTTAAACAATTACTTAACTTGTGTGTGTGAGATTTATGGTTATTACAACATAATCAAAAATCATATCTGTGCGCGCAATACATAAACGAGTATAAACATAAAGAAGATAATGCACAACAATTACACATAATTAGGATAAACTTCTCTCTATTAACATTTTGTCCCGATTACAGACTCAACTCCACCCCACGCACTCAGATGTAGGGGTCCACTCACTTAGCTGCAGACTCTACTAGGCCTCTACACACTCAGCTACAGAGACTCTTCCTACTACTACAACCTAGGACAGTTAAAATTATACTCTAAGCTCGAACCATTCCTTTACTATTCTCTCTATCCATCCTTCCCTTTACAACTTAGAGCCTCGCTTTATTTATACAATCCTATGGTCCGCGGACCATGTGTAGTTTGACTTTACACTATTTTACAATACAATGTTTAGGGCAGGCAACCCTATCACTCAATTGTACACTTCACACTCCGCGCCCGCAATTCGCGGAGTTTTACAACATATTTGACTAAAACTTGGGATTTGAGCCCCAAAACCTATTGTGGGGGGGATTCCATGCCCAACAAAATGTGATTTGCAACCTGGAGAGGTCACAAATTCAACATTTAGCAAGTGTCCCATGTAAATATTATGCCAAAATTTTATCGCATGTGATGAGATTAGATAGGTCTCAGGTCGAAAATTTACGGTCCAAGGGGAGGTCGCAAGTTACACGATCATAAGACTATAGGATGAGGGTTATCCCTAGGAATGCGATTTTCAACTTGGTACCATCATATCAGAGATTGTGTGCAACGGAGGATCATGTTACTTTCGTACATTCCAACGGAGGATCAGGATGCTGATATTCTGACGAAGGCTCTCACCAGGAGCAAATTCGAGTATCACTGAGGTAGGATAGGGGTTGCTGATAATCCATATCTTGTCGAGAGGGAGTGTTGAGATTGCAACAAGATGATGGAGCTTAGTGAAAAGAGTCGCCTTCACTAAGTGGGCCCGCAGGCTATTTTTGGCGCAAGTCTATTTTTAGACTATGTCTATTTTTAGACATATGGATCATGTCTATGGATTGCATGTTGCTGTTTATGGATGATTGATCAAGTTGGGAAAAATAGATGGACTTTTATTTTTGATGAAAGTGTGAGTGATCACAGTGTGAGTGATCAAGTCTATTTTTAGACTGGCTGTCAAAAATAGAAAAGTCAGATATTATTATCTCACAATAATATTTGGACTATAAACTTAATCTTATTCTCTTGGAGCACTTCAGTTCGAGCTACGGATGTGGCACATGCAATTGCATGAAGGAAATACGTGGTTCTTATGGGTTAGTTGAATATTTGCATGCATGACTTCAGTTAGAACTCAAGTGAGTTGAGTTTAGTGGACTGGAGGTGCAGTTGATGGAGTTGTGTTCAGTTTAGCTTTGTTAAACTGGTTGTATTTAGTCTAACTGGCAAATAGACTAGAGATGAGTTGGGTGAATTAGTTATTAATTAATTCACAAGTTATTAACTCATAATACAACTAATGAATACATCAGTTAACTCAGTTGCATGTCAGTGCATGTTCAGTTCAGCAGGGACAGGTGTTAGAGAATCAGATTGCTATCAGTTGTGACTATAGTTGTGCACCAGATCTTGCACAAATCAAGGGATTGAGTATGCCAATGATTTTTCCCATATTGTAGCTTGTGCTCACGTGATTTAGCCAAGTAAATACGTGGTTGCCTTGGAATTATCATCAGTTCTTGAGCAGGTATTGAGCAGCGGAGGCAGGCAAGCAGCGAAGGAGATTTGAGCTAGTGATTGATTCAAATCTGAGCTGTATTGTGTGTAACAGAGGTGGAGATACTTGTGAGAAGTATTATGCTGTGTAATGTTACATGACTCAATCATTAATATACAGATAGTTGGGGTTTTTAGCGAGATGCTTTCCCCGGGATACATACTGTGTTAATGTGTGAATGCTCTTGATGTTTTATTGTTATTGATGCTGCTATATTGATGATCAACGTAGAGGAGCTTATGTATTGTGTATGTTTTCCGCAATAGTACATGATCAGGATAATCTCTGTTGAATATGTGTTAAATTATTCATTGTAAACTATGCTAAGTTGACGAAAGGCTTTATGCACCTACTTAAGAAGGGAGTGTCGTATCTGTGGGATGATCAAGCTAAACAATCATTTGATGCCTTGAAAAAGGCGCTTATATCAGCCCCACTCTTTAGCACTCCCAACTATGGCCGCGACTTGCTTCTATACCTGGCAGCCTTTCCATCCTCTCTCGGAATGGTCTTGGTTCAAACTCATGATGGCCGAAGTGAACATGTGATCTATTATCTATCCAAAGGTTTGGCTGAGCCTGAACTCAGATATTCACATGTGGAAAAGCTGTCATTGGCAGCCATCTTTGTTGTCAACTGATTCTGACACTGCATCCTGTTGTGATAGACTACTGTCATCGCCTTGGAGAATCCCATGAGACATATTTTGTCTCGTCAAGTAATTGGAGGAAAATATTCAAAATGGATCGTAATCCTCCAACAACTTGATCTGGTTTTCATAGCTGCCAAGGCAAAGAACTCCTTAGTCTTCGTCGAACTTTTGTCAGACCTTCCCATCATCAATCCTAACGAGATAGCCCACGATCCTCTTCCAAATGAGGCTATCTATCTTATCGATGCCACTAACCCTTGGTATGGTGACATTCTTGTCTACCTCCAAGCATAACGATTCCACCCCGAACTATCGACAGGTGACCGTCGTCGCATCCGGCACCAAGCGCGACACTATATAGTGATTAACAATACGTTATATTGTCACAGTGCAGATACAGTTCTTCATCGTTGCCTCACTCATGAAGAGGCAGAACATGTTTTAAATGACTGCCATGATGGGGCATGTGGCGGTCATCTTTCTGGCATATCTACTACACATAAAATTTTGCACGCAGACTATTACTGGCCAACCTTGTCCAAAGATTGTGTCAAGGCCATCTGGCAATGACATCCTTGTCAAGTGTTCACCAAGAAAATGTGCGCTCCTTCGGCCCTACTGCACTCAGTGATCTCTGTTGGCCCCTTTTCCAAATGGGGGATAGACTTCGTAACCTGCAATCCCATTTCCTCTGCTAGACACAATTATATCATAGTAGTTGTGGACTATTTCATGAAATGGGTCGAAGCCCTTCCCACCTATAGAGCTGATGGAGAAACCGCGATGATATTCCTGTTCAATCAGGTTATCTGTCATTTTGGTGTACCCTGTACAATCGTTACAAACCATGGATCTCATTTCCAGAACCATATGATGTCTAATTTAACATTGTTGCTTGGTTTTCATCAGGATCAATCATCCTCCTACTACCCCTAAGCTAATGGTCAAGTAGAAGCCGTCAATAGCATCTTAAAAACCATGATCCATAGGTTGGTAGAAAATCATAAAACTGATTGGCACCGAATGTTATATTCAGTGCTATGGGCATACCGAACTTCAGTAAAAACTGCCACGGGCTTTACACCTTTTCAACTCACTTACGTCCTGGAAGCAGTTCTACCCATCGAGTGCCATATCCCTTCCCTGCAAATAGCTGTTGAACTCCTGTCCAACACTACTGCCAAAGAAGAACACTTACTATACCTTAATCAACTGGATGAAACCCGTCGAGATGCCGAATTGGCACTCGAAGCTCACAAGTTCCGGGTAAAAACCCAATATGACAAAAAGGTCAAGCCTTGTTCTTACCAAGAGGGAGATCTTGTTTTGCTCTATGATAAAAAACATGACCTCTTGGGGGTAGGAACACTTCAACACTTATGGCTAGGTCCCTGTGTCGTCAAGAAAGTCCTCTCAAAAGGGGCATATGAACTACGGGACTGGGAAGGAGTCCTGCTCGCTGAGCCCATAAATGGGCTCTATCTGAAAAAGTATTATGCCTAGTATTGCACTAGGTATGTGCTTTGTAATTTTATGTATTCATAAGTTTTGCTTCCCTGTTTAGTGTGATTGGATTGTTTTGATATTTATTGGAGTATTTGTCTCATACATCCTTCTCGCAATGAAGATGTCTTCATTACCCTTAGCATACGTAGGATACGCGGATGGTGCCAGTTGTCACATACAACACATTGCATTAGCTGCTTGGGTCATCTACACACCTGAGTCCGAAATATTATGTTTCGGAGGAGTCTTTATTGGTATCGCCACAAACAAAATTTCTGAGTATATGTATGTAATTTCACTTCTCACCGAAGTGTCATCCATCGAGGGACATCTCCAATTTGGTGGTCAGGTTAGACTCCCAGCTAGTTGTTATGCAATTGAAAATCGTTATCATATTCGTAATCCAACCTTGTTACGTCATTATTTAAGGGTACGACTCCTGGAATGTCAATTTGAAATAATCACATATGAACACATTCATAGAGAATTTAATGTGGTGGCTGATTCATTAGCTAACTATGTATTAGATTGGCATTTGTCTCATTCACTATAGAAGCATGCATGAAAAGTAAAAATTTACTGAGTTAAATTTTTTACAAAAACATTTAAAAAACATTTATGCCATCGAAATACCAAAATGTTTGTATATATATATATAGATAGATCAAAATCCAGTCTTTTACATCGAAATATTCCAAAACTTGGATGTTTTAAGTACAAAATGGCTACTAATCCCAGCTACAAACACCCATTGGCTATGCCAAAACACTTGCTAAAAAGAGCCTATTACTCCTAAAATGATAAAACCGCTCTAGCTATCCTCCGAAAAGGAACCAGAAACTGCTCAGGTACACTGACTGTGTGCCGCTGCATATGAGCGAGAAACTCCCTCATAGGAAGGGGGGGACACCCATGCTCAAGCCCTCCAGGTTCCTCAGAACCTTGCAAAGACTGTCGGCACCACCCCCCCCCCCAACAGGTAGTTGGCCTCCTCGTCACATATGGTGAGGTTCACCTACAGGTCGTAATGGCGCCACATCTGTGTCAAGCATAAAGCTTCATGTCAGTACTTATTTCACCTATAAAAACATTACATAAACATTCAAAAGCTAAAAAATACTTGAAGTACTTTCAAAAATCATTCTCACCTTGAGGACCCCAGTTGGTCCTTGGTGGCAGCATCAAGTCAAGGTCGTCGGTGAATTCCATGCCCTCATAAGCATAGTCTTCAATCATCACAATTTGGCCATGAAGCCACTAGAAGAAATCTTCCTCGAAGAAATTCTCGATCTGTCCTCCTCTTGTGCAAGGATCGAATGATGACCATCGCCCCTGCCTCGGCTCCCTCGGATCAAAGGGACCTAAGCTCATCCTTGGGTGCATAACAGGTACCCTCTCAAGAATGAATGAAACTATGAGAGTACCATACCCAAAATTGTGTTGGGTACGAGTCTTGCATGTCGTTAACTCTACCTTCAAATGGTGAAGCACTACTTCACAGCAGTTGAACATCTGTGGCTGGACACAGTCAACTGCAAGCAACAGTTGGGCCTTTTTTGCAACATGGGAACTCTTTGACCCCACCAACCATACAATCAACCATAAAATTCCCCTCATATACCTGGAGCTTATCCTCTTTATGGGGACTCTGTTGCTGACTAGTCCGCTCTCAGGGATGCAGTAGGATTGCACCAGCTCTAGGGTAGATCGTGGATCTGACCTACCCCCAATGAGGTTTTCATGTGCCCCATGGCATGACAGACCAGTTAAAAAGTATATGCCATCACGGTCAATAGCCAGCTCTTGATCTGCAATCCTAGACACTTGCTCATGTTCATCCCAGCACTGGATAATCCATCTCAATAAATCCTCCTGCCCTTTCATCAACTCCAAATTTTCATACTTCAGTAAACCACAGTGACACAATGCAAGTATGCATGTTGGATCGTTTCACATTAGCAATTCCTGGCTATCATGGGCCCGTTCTCTCCATAGACTAGTCATTATGGCCTGAAACCTGCTCAAATAACCCTAAAAACAGTCAAAATGGGGCAAAATAGCTTCAGGAATCCTTGCATGAGGTTTTAAACTGTGCCCTTAAGCTCTAACACTCCCCCCTATAGTACACAGAGAGGATTAACGCCCTCTAGTAGGTCGTACAGGGTGTTTAACACTCCCTACAGGCCATCTGGAGGGCATTAGTGCACAAACACTGCTTTAGGGAACCTCAGATCTACAAAAATCCACCCTGAAACTATCAATAAATGTTAAGAAATGCATAGAGCAAGGCTTTAGACTCGACCTGGGACTGACGGCACGTCGAATGGTCACCCGGATCTCCTGCAATGGTCCGCGGAAAATCTACTCCTCCTTAGCTCCAAAATGCTCTCACAATTCTCAAAATAGTGAAAATGGTGAATGTGAAAGCTCAAAACACTTCCTTATAATTATTTTTGGAGACATTATTTTCTAAAATCATTAAAGAGAAAGTAGTCCATTCCCCATGATTTTTTATCATGCATGAACCCATATGGATAGGAATTGCTGCTTTTTATATATATATATATATATATATATATTTTTCTGCTTTTTTGATGAAAGAGTACCTTCAGGAATGAAAAACAGTCAAAGCTGCATGCAATTCTCAAAGAACACTTTTCTTTTATGGGATGTTTTCTCACTCTAAAAAACTAAAAACTCCTCAATTTTTTCATCGTTGGGCTCGTTAAACACATACGACAATAGCTTGAGCAACTCTTTTTCGCTCTTTTTCTAGCTCATTAAACTGAAAAAGATCATTAGAGCATTCTTTTTAGGCGCTTTTTTCTCGCTCATAAAACTGAAAAAATCTCGAGTTTTTCTTTAGACTCGTTAAATATTTATAAATATAACCCAAGCATTCTTTAGGTACTTTTCTCGCTCATTAAACTAAAAAATCCCAAGTTTTTGTCATTGGTCTCGTTAAAAATATACAACAGCAACAAGAGCACTTGCTTTTTTGGGACCATTTCTCACTCTTAAATCAAAAAATCCCCTAGTTTTTCCCCTTCTTTGGGCTCGTTAAATCTATGAAGAAGGAATGAGCAGTTCTTTTACCTCTTTTTCCTTACTCAATAAACTGAGAAAGATACCTTGAGTTTTCATCATTTGACTCGTTAAAATTTAATGAAGGTATTGAGTTTGTCGTCGCGTGACTCATTAAAACTTCACGACGAAAAACGAGATTAGTCCGTCTCCTCGTACTTGTAGAAAAATGAGGTCAGATCTATTGAACATAGGTTTCTCTTTATCCGTATTCAATACATTAACTCACGGAAAAGTAACTGATCTGGGTATACTATTAACCTTTTGTCGCACTCGGTTAATAACTATGGCAAAGGGACCACCATGGAGTCATTCTTTATGATCTTTTCAGACTCTCTAAATATGAAAAGACCACTGATTTGTCTAGTCTGGACTCATTAAATTACATAGACAAGATATAAAGTCGCTCTTTTTACGATCCTTGTTAGACTCTCAAAACATGAAAAGATCAACGAGTTTGCCTGTCTGAACTCATTAAACTAATCGGATAGGGCATGGAGTCACTCTTTTCGCAGTCCTTTTTCAGACTCTTAAAAATATGAAAAGATTGATGAGTTTACCCATCTGGACTCACTAAACTAATCAGAAAGGGAAAGTAGACAATACAATTGCATTCAGTATTAGAAAGCGTGGTTTGGCAGCAGTCATTACCTTGAACATGGCATTCCCTCAGATGAACATTTCTTGTGACAACCTCTCAATATGAATCCTACCATCCTATGAGTTTAGCCTAAATACCCCAATGTTCTTGCATCTCTATATCCTAACAATCTTTGGTGTTCATGAGTCTAGTGTTGCATGGTTAAAACAATTGTCGTGCCTTCTATTGTTCAAAAGTTAACCTTTTGTTTCCTTCATCAACCCATCAAGAATATCCTTTCATCATGCCCTCTGTGGTTTACACCCAATGCTCAAAGATTCCTCAAAAAACCAATCATTCTTGTCCTGTTTTGTGTCGATTTATATAGGACACATTATTGCCTACCTTTCGACAGGTATCTTCCTATCGACTTCAACACTCTATCTAGGAAGACAACCCAAAAGCACATTCAGTGCCTTGGTCCTTGCATACATTAGTGGCTAGCCGCCTTGTGTTTGATTAAGGGTTCTTATTATTGGCTCCTGGTTAAGTGATTCTATGGGTCTTTGATGACAAAAACATCTTTCGCACACGTTATATTGTACTGTGCATCTTAGAGACCATCACCATTATTGGTGGCCTTCCTCGCGTCTATTAACGGTCTCCTTTATTGACTAGTAATCAGATGATTTAGTACATGTTTGACATCAATGCATATATTCACATGTATCGATCTTTGTTGTTCGTTGAAGCGAAAATCAAGATCCTGGGTAGAGGCTTGCATCAATCAGCCTTGCTTCCTCTCCCAAGTTGCATATATTGTTTTTTGGAGATAGCTCATCAGAATGATCCTATTATGACACTGAATCCAGATTGTGGTTATTGACGACCAACATCATCATATCTCTTTTATGAGAAAATCACTCTGACATAGCTACTGAGCATGGGAATTCCTGACTCAAGACATGATTTTAGTTTATATATATATATATCTTTGTGTGTGTGTGTGTGTGTGTGTGTGTGTGTGTGTGTGTTGTATCAGGTTTCCCGTACCACACAGAGATTGAAAATACTAGGCAACAAATCTATTTGGGCTGAAAGGTTTGAAAAAACAATGCAAAAATTTGCATACGCCATTGTGTTCAAACACAGAAGTGTGCACACACGCTTCTGACACAGGAAACTTGCGTATACGCGAGTTCACTTTACAGAAAAAAGCGTGTATACACCACTGTAAACAAAGTAAAAAGCGTATACAAAGCTTTGCAAGAAAAAATAAAATAAAAAAGTTTGATCCAAAAGATCAGACTTGATGCCTGGGAGTCGAGTAGACCAAATAAGACTGTAACCACAAGCAAACCAAAGACTGAGCCCTGATTGAGAATGAACAACCCAAACTAGGAATAACAAGATTGTTGTCCCCAGCGAAGTCGCCAATTCTATTTCGGGTGAAAGCACCCTAGGGCTTTGGGTTAGAACCGCAACAAAGCAGAAGAAAACTACAACAAGAAATACTCATACATCTGAGGCAAGATGCTTATATTATCAAACTACGTAATAGTGACAATGCCTGGATTTCCTTTGTTCGAGTAGGTACTGCAAGGTTCAGACCTTCTGCAACTTCCAATGTTATTCAAACCTGAAAATCATTCAATTCAAACATACATAGCAGTATAGAAGTAAAGCATATTCATGAAATTGACTTTATATCATATAAACAAATGATTGATCATACATCAAAACTACATTCATATATGAATTAAAACATAATTTAATGCATAAACATAGTTAATTTTGGAAACAAGACAACATTTCTTTTATTGCAGTAAGCTATAAATAACATGGAGAAAATTCATCTGGATCTTTCTCTAGCTCCAAGCAGAACCGTCCCCCGAATTCGTCTTATCCCAGCGTTCAACAATCTTCTTCCATCACCAACACCATGATATCTCAAGCAAAAGGAAGGATATCTATAATCAAGGAAACAAGGGTTTCGTGAAGCTTGGGGAAGTGCATGAGGCACAGGGATTCATCAGACTCAGTCAGGGATAATCTCAGGATAATAACTCTATCTCTTCTCCTCCTTAAGGCCTTCCCATAGAGGTCTATTTATACCTCTCCCAATTATTTTTTTAGTTAGGAAATAGTTGGGCCACGACAATAGGAGGTAATCAACAGGTAAAACCCATGAACTCCGCCCAAAATTAATGAAATTTAATTTTTTAAGTGTTTTAATACATATACGCGGGTTGGGTATTGACTGACCTGCATGTACTTGCTTTTAGCTCAGGGCAAAGTAGCGTACAAGAAATAAAACACTATTTTTTATATGTTTGGACCAAGTCTGGAAGGAGGGGTTGCCCTAGGCCATAAACAAAGCATCACATATAGCAAGAGTGATAAATGGTGCTATAACACTTTTATCCTTGCTAACTTGCTACTAAAGTAAGGCACAAATAGAAGCAAACTAATAAACAACCAATCCAATCTACACTAATTTCAACGAAAACACATCTAAAAGAAAATTAACAATGAAGCTACGAGACTAATCTAAACATACAGATACAAGAAAGAGGAGCCTTGGCTGCTAGGGTTGCGCCCTAAACCAAGGGCTTCAACCCTCTGAACTAACTCAGTGCTGGCTCAAAATAAAACTCATTCTTATTACCAAAATAGAAAATTACATCAATAAAAATTTCACGAGTCTGGAGCTCGAAAATAACTTAGAGTTTTACAACAGAAATTTGAATCCTGATGAGGCTCTGGGCCTCTCTACTTATACAACTGAAGTCCCCAACGAATTCCTTAAAATTAGGGAGGCTTGGCTCCTGAACTCGAGATAAAATAGCTCTTTGTCTCTCACTTGCTCAGTTACCTTCTAATCCTCATGGATTGGTTGCTTGCACTCTGAGCTAGTGTGATGGATGGAGGAATATTTGAATGGGGGAGAAGTAAATGAGGAGGATTTACCTCCTACAATCCCTCTTCTTTGTCCCATTCGAGTTTTAACCTTAGTATTTGCCAAAATTCCTTGATTTTCTCCTTCAATCCTGCATTCAATGCATATTAGTCCATTAGGCATCATATCCAACTCTAACTTATCTCATAAACAAAATATAATAAAAAACATGTAATAAGTTGTGAGAAAAGTTGGTTTGACTAAGCTAGTAGGTGAATTAAGGCCCATATAATTACCAAATAATGAGGCTCATCATCACCCCCTACTTAAAGTGTTGCTCATCCTCTGAGCAACTCAATCAATATCCATATCCTCCATAGCTCTAGTGGCATCCTTGACATCCCATGCCTCTGCTTTGGTTTCCTCTTCTTGTTCATAGAAGCTTGCTTTCCTTTCTACCTCCTCCCACTGCTTCTTTTCTTCTTCTTCCTTCCTTCCTTCTAGCAATCCTAAGAGTAGTGGTGGACTGAATTTTAGGCCAATCCAATTGACTTTCAGCCTTTGCATAGATTTCTTGTACATGGGTGTCCTGTTTAGTGCTTCTCTCAATCTTTGAGGAAATCTTTAAGTTGTATGGCAATGTGTTCCATCTCCTCAGGCAAGCATGTATGGTATCATCCCCTAACAGCCTGAACATGTCCTCAAAATGTGAAATTGCTTGCTCTTGGGTAGCAAAATATCTAGGTGCAAGATGAGGATCATTGGCAATCAAATTATGTGTACTGATGAGGGCCATGGGATCTGACTTTTCAGCTCTGAACATAAGAGGTTCAATTTTCTCTCTTACCAATATCTTCTTCATCTTTGCAGCCCTTGATTCCTCATGGTTCATCCATGATGCCAAATCCATCAAATGTAAATCTCCTAGCTTGGCATTAGTGTCCCATACATTCATGTTTGTTAAGGCCATGTTGTGTAAATAAAACTCAGACATCTTGGCCCTATATTCTAGTGTGCTCTGATCACAAAGATCAATGAACTGCCTGTAGTCCTGAAATAGCATGGTGCCTCTCTCTACTAGGGTATTGATATGGAATTGTAGCCATTCTTCCTTGAGGTATAGAGCATAAGATTTAGCTAGAATCGTACACTGGATTGCTTCCAAAGAGAGACTGGCCATACATGCCAATTGATTCTCTGTTTCTTACAGTTGTACTCTCAACCATGCATTTTTTGTTTCTAGTTGATTTTTCATTATGTCCTCTCTGTCTCTCAAGATACTTATCTCTTTGCCCATCTCCTTGAGCTTCTCCTCCATGTGCCCAATGTATTCCACCCCCTTGGATTTGGCGATCTGCATACATCGATGAGTTTTGGCTCTCTCCTTCTTAAGCTCGAAGAACAGTGGAATAGCAAATTTTTGAGGTATGACCCTACCTCCTTCGAAAAACCTGTAGTAGGAGTCAAGGTTAGGTTGGGGGCTAGGTTATTTTGACTCTGGGTCCTCTTCTTTAGTTCCTTGTTGTTGGCCTACCTCCTTTCCATTTTTTGTGTCTCCTGCAGGTTCAGAAGAGTATCATGTAGGAATTCTTTTGCTTCCTGTAGATTCTACTCAATATCCTATAGGATTGCTTTTCCCTTGGAGGAGGTTGATCTAGTCATAGGCCTTCTCACATAGGTGATAGGAGACTTAGGGGAAGGAATTTTATCCTTTTTATAGGTGAATCTTCAATCACAATGGGAATTTTGGTTGGTGTTTGGGGTTTCCCCTGCCTTATTCTTGTGCTTTTCCTTGTCCTAAAATATAAGGGGGTCTGCTTCTATCTTTTTCCATTTTGCTTAATGGAGGTGCTAAGAGCAGTGAGGGAAGTTGCTGCCTCTCTCTCAGTGGGTTCTGGAGACACCCTAGGTGACTCCTCCTTGTCTTCTGCCCCCTCCTTCCCATTGCTTTCTTCACCTATGTCTTTCCTTTCTTCTTCCTCTTGTAGATCCTCATCATCTTTATTAGTTCCCTCCTTAACATCCTCCTCTGTTTCTTCATCATCCTCCTTCTCTTTCTCCTCTTCTTCTTCATCTTCCTCATTTTCTTCTATTTCATCTTCTTCTTCCTCCATCTCATCTTCATCTCCTTATGTTTCTCCTTCCTCCTGCTCTACTTCTTCTTCCTTTGCTTCAGTCTCTTCCTCTTCCTCTTCACGGACAATAAGACTAACATCATATGTGAGAGCCTTGATGTCTTCCTCTACCTGCATATCTCTAAAAACTGACCATTGTATAGGAATTCTAAGGTTTTGGAGGGAATATTCTATAAGGATTCTAATTAACCCATGGTGAGCAAATTGTTGGGAATTTCCCTCTTTCACTTTGATGCTTGAGTCTATCAGTGATTGTAGCAGAAAGTATGGTATGTTGAGCCTGTGGCGAGGGGGTGTTTCTGCTCCAAATCTCAATTCTTCAAGAAGCCTAAAATGATAGCCATAAACCACACTATACCTGTTAGGGTACTATAGTGATAGGATTCATAATTTTGAATGGGATAAGTTTGAACCTTGTAATATTGTACATACCTCTGCTTTCTGCAAAAGTTTCTCATATTAAAAATTTAAAAAAGTAAAGAGGGTATGTCTTAAAAGAATAATCAAATGATAAAAAGAATGAGAAAAGATCAAAAAATGAAAAATATGAACCCACCAAAGAAAAAGAAAAAAGAAAAAATAGATCATGAAAGTGTGCAAGTCTAAATGCCACTACTATTTTACTGCTTTATTGTTTTAAATAATGGTTGTGTGTAGCTTGTCATACATGCCACAACCCATGATAGTCAAATTGTTTAATCTTGGCTATTTCTTGCTTTCAATTTTTATGTTTAGTTAGAGAATAACATCTGACGAAATAGTTTAATCTTGGCAGATCATTATATAGCTAGAGAAAATAAAAGGAGCTCATCAGTTTAATCTGAGCCCTTGGATGATATAAGGTTAAAAATAGATAGTTTACTTTTCAAAAGAAAAATGAATGATAAGGATTTGCTAGTCTAAATGCACCCAAATAAAATGAAGAAAAAATGGTAGGGTAACTAATGGGTAAGTAGAAGAAAGGTTGATGAAGTATAAAGTTGATTGGATAAAAGCACATTTATCATTCTTGACTATATGTTTCAATGTGCATGAGCATTTAAGAAGGCAAAAAGACAATGGTTTACAATTTTATTTAATTAACTCCCATTCATTCTTTTTACCCCTTTACTTACTAATTTCCCATTCACAAGTAATTTCTAGTACTTAAATCCTTCAAGTCATAAAGGCTCAGAGCATTTCTCTAACTTTTGGTGGGACTGGACCCTCAACTTAATGACTTATGGACATCAAGTATTAGAATCCCCTTCATAAAATTCATTTCCCTTCATTACCCTAATGAAACCCCTTTTCCTAAGGATAAACTTCATTTTCCTAGGAAAAATAAAAACCCCCATGTTAAATTCTATTTCACTCAAAAAACCCACAAAAGTGTTTTATCCTAAGTATGAAATGTATGTGAATAAAATGCACAAATTTTACATTTATGCTAAGGGTATGCTCACTCCGCTCATTTCATATTTATTTTTCACTTTATTATATAAATCCCCATATACCTTTTCCTGTATATTAAATAAATCCCCTATATAAATATTTGAACCCTTAGTTTTAATATAAACTATATAAAATACCCCATACCTCGACAAAACCGATCAATCCCGTCACTAAGCCCCGCCCGATCGTTTTAACCCATGATTAAGTCTTAATTAATCCCAAACCACTGAAGGTTAAATCCCTAGGCCCCCCTGAAGCCCATGCTCTTATCACTCACGCACCTCCCTCACCCAACTGTCGTTCGATCATCATCACATTCATCCGATGGTCCACAGCCATATCGGCTGCACCTGACGGCCGACCTTTACCCGCCCGATAAGGTGGTTTTCCCTGGCCCCCCAACTACTATGTTTCGAGCGATGGAGTAGATCAGGTGACCCCTCCTAAATACCACTCCCTCCACAAAAGCGATGTGATGGCTTGGGAAACCACCTCCCTGCCAAACCCAAAAAACCACCTACTCTTCATATGTGAAATTACCAGCCAAAAAATAACCGTTGCTCAATAAAAAGTCTGCGAAGCCCTTTTTCGCCTTTTTTCACTCACTTTCTTTGTGAACCTCTGCAAACCAGTGTGACACCTACAAACACTGAATTTACCAATTAACCTCAAATTCCACTCCTGAAGAAGCTGCAGAGACCTAAATCAACCTCTTAGTCCATACCAGAGCCATTCAAACATTTGCAGTTGCCGTGAACCTCGAATTTGAAGCTAATTCATCCAATTCTAGGTATTTAAAGATAAACTATAGTCACCGTTTCCAATTTGAAAGCGTTCAGTCTGTAAAGTACTTTAATTAAGTAAAATTAATTGAAAATACTTTAAATTTAAAAGTCAATGCCCAAACCCTTCTGAAAACTTCCAGTTTCTGTCAAAAACCTCTTAATAAACCTGCGAAAGCAATTCAAATCCACAAGAACTGAATGATGGTTGCCCTTGTCACCATGGATGTGTTAGGTAAACTTGACTCGGGATAGAGTCAAAGTTGACTAGGTTAAACATTGATGGTTTTGGGGCACATTGTATTGTGCACCCATAGTATTTTGCCCGTGGTATTATATGTAATGGAGCTTGTAAAAGGCTAGAAGCACTTCATTGTAATGCAAGACCTGGAGGTGAGCGGTGAAGGCTCACTTGTCGGATTGGCCAGGGTTTTGGCCAAGGATAATGAAATTTCATTATGGTTGGGTTTTTCCCCGGATTTGGGGTTTTCCCAGATAAACATGTGCGTTTATGTGTTTATGGCTGTTTCTAGTTATTTTTATATTTATTCCTTTCAGTAATTATTTATGTTATGCAGTAAATTTCTTAACAACTTGTACCATAGCCAGATATTGGCTTCAAAGGGATTCTTTGATGCTAGGGGTTTATAGTGCCTGATGAGATCAATGCATCCTTTTTCCAGATCTGGGTCTGGAAAATAATGGTGGAACAATCGTACACGGAAGAACCTCGAGGAGAATGTGCGGAAGATAGTGCCGTAACTGCCAGGGATTGCAGTGCATTTGCAATATTTACCAGTTTGGAACATGCTGACGAATTGTTCAAGATTCATGCGGCTATTTAAAGAAGGTTGAGAGATACCTTTGGTAATATTAAAATTCAAGGTTGATTTTATTTGGAGCTTTTTTTCGTAGGGAATCGAATAAGGGATATTTCCCGTGTGTTCTATGCTGTGTTGAAAGATGGAGTAGGCGTGGGCTGCATGCAGGTCAGCAGAACAAGTTTACCTAACAGGATGTCAGGCCTATCACTACTCCCCATTTGGACCTAGATCACCTCCCCCTAGCGGACAGGCATTTTCAAATCAGAGACACAAGTGCGTATTAGGTCCTGCTCAAAATTCATTGTTTGAGTAAAGACAAAATTTGAACCATTCTGATGAAATTGGCCTTTCGGACTCCAATTTGCCCAAATACTAGTTTCCCTAAGTTCATATCTTTCCTGAAATTGTCCATATGTGCCATGCCTATTACATTCCTAGCCAGAGAGCTATAATGTCCCCTGACTAAAAGGTTTTGTTCACAATTACAGCTGAATCAATTAATGATATGTTGCAAGTCCAACCAGGTCTGACCTGACCCCACTCTCCATTGGGGATTTGTTGGACCTGTACACCAAGTTGACCCCCTCTAGACTAGCCCAAATATTTCAATTTTTCATTGTTGAAGACAAGCACATTCCTAAAGATGCCCCTCCATATGTTTCTACCATTTTCTCTGAAAGGGGCAAGCATATTGTGACTTTGATATCATGCATTTTGGGTTGCACCACTGATGAATTTGTTGATGAGCTCATCTTATCCTTAATGACTATTTTCACCCTAGGAAAGCCTCCTACTACTTTGTATGATTATGCTCAGTTCATAGCTGAGAGGATGCATGAATAGTTTACTAGAATGCACAATGAGAGAATATTCAAATACTCTTCCATACTATACCATATGTTTTTGTATTATCGGTCAGACAAGTTTCCCTTCACCCTTCAGAAGCTTGATACTAGAGGCCAGCGCAGGTCTCTCATATTTTCGACACCATTGTTCCACACATATTCCTCACCATACACCTATACATACTTCATTGACTCTTTTGTCCATCCAGTCATGACTATGCTGACAGGAAGTCCTACACCTAGAATAAGCCAAGAGATCAAAAGAGTCCTCCAGTTGTCCAAGAAAAGTAATGTGGGAGATTGGTACATTTACCAAAACCATATTGAAATAAGAATCTATGGGTGCCAGCTTGCCCCATACAAATTCCCCAAATACCTCCCCATGAGGTTATTTTCTCTAGAGTATTATAGGCAGATAATGAACACTGACGAAGTCAACTTTGTCTCAACCAAGAAATGGACCCAGTTCGAAGTCAAAAATCAGTTAGGCCCTTTCATTTGTGATTATAGAGAAGTAGGGCAGGAAGCAGATCTGATTCTATAACAAATGAAGTTCCAAAACAGTTTCAAGTGGAGATATGACGCTCAAGGGTTTATGACCAAACTTAGACAAAAGGTCAAATTAGGGCCTTACATTCATCACCCCATACCAGAGATAGAAATATATGCTAATCAATCTGAGTGGTTGGAGAACACTCTCATAGACATGGATATTACAAAGGTAGACGTTGAAAATACCTTGATTGAGCTAGAGAGACAACTTGATGAAAACTCATTCCTACAGGTACCACATCAAGAAGAAACCATGAGTACCCCTACAATTTTGTAGACTCCTCAGAATGAGGAAAGCAATCCCAAGAGGAATAGAGAGGGAGCCTCCACTTCAGGAATAGACACATCCAATGTGCAGTATGAAGGCAACCAGAGCAAGAGACCAAGGCTCAATCTTGTTTCAGAACAGGAAGAAACATAAGGCTCAACAGAAGCAACTAATACTGAGTTTGCCATGAGCAAGGGCACAACTCCATATGGAGAAACATAGGAACCATCTACCTCACAAACTCAAATGTTAGAAAGGAAGCTCAGTGTAGAAGTCTCCTCATTCAATAGGCCTGTAGATAAAGATAAGGATACTAAGGACAGGTTCAAAGAAATCAAGATGAGAAATGAGAAACTGAAGGCACAGTCTTATGAACAATATCTCAAGATTACACTTGTTATAACTCAGAATTTTACTTAGAAGTTATCAAAAGAAGGAAGAAGCTGAGGTAACCACAAACCAGTCTTTTAAGTATAGGCTCTAGCCAACCTATGACTCAGAGAGGGCTCTCTCTATATAATTTAGCTTTGTTTCTTATGGGATTATAGGCTAGTTCTTAGTGTTCTTTGGGGTTTGGTTTTGTTTTGAAGGTTGGGTGGTGGAATTCTTAGAGTTGATGAATAAAGCTAGGTATTCAAGCCATTGGGCTATGGAGTCAACAAATGGATAGCAAGACTGGACCAGTTCATGAAAGGGAATGTTCACAGGGCAGGTTAGCAAAGTGAAATGAAAATCTTTAGGCCTAATGGGTGAAGTAATTCTAACCAAGGTGGAGGGGCACTCAAGAATCCTTAGACCGGGATCAGAATGGAGAACAGAGGATAATCATGAACAAAGGGCAAATAAGAATCCTTTACTACAGATCACAAGAAGCCACCTAAATTAAGGAGAAATCAAGAATTCCTTAACTTAGATTCATGAAGAAAACATATAATAATGCATAACATTCAATACAGAGTGCATTTAAGCAATTTCTGAAATATCATTCCATGTTATAACATTTAAATTTTAGAGATAAATAAGTATTATGAAAAACTTGAAAGAAAAAAACATTGAACATGAGAAAATACTTATTTGTATTTTGCTTTACATAAGAATCCTGTAAAATATCTAATCTTTATTCCTTGATCCAGTAAGCCAATCCAGTCATTATACAATAGAATTTCTTATTCGAGAGAAATAATCTATAGAAATGTTTTGGAATCCACACCCATACTTCTGATTGTGAAGTATTTATACAAAAACTTATTACAAAATATCTCAAACAACTTGAGATTTATTCTAGGAAATACAAATATCTTCTAGCAAGAAGATAGAGACAGCTAATGAACTGTTTCTTGTTGTCCCTTTAATTATGGTTGTGCTGGCCTTTATGGTTGAGATGTAGCCTTTTATGCTGGCTGATTGTTTTCGCATTTTTACGCTGGAGTCTTCACTACTTTGATCTTTCATCTGATACTCTTTAACCCTGCTACTCTTTGACCCTGTTGTGTTGTTTTTACCTGTTTCATCCTGTTGCCTTCATATTTACTGTGTGGTAATTTTTAGCTGTTAATTTATCACATTAAGTCAATCACAATTCCCCACCATTTTGCATCTATTAATTTTACATTTATCATCCTCCTGTAAATCTCATCAACCTCAGTATACTTTGCAAACTTGGGCTTGGTGAGGAACAAATGTCTTACCTCATGCTCAAGGAAAAACAAGTTCTCAAATGTGTCATATAATACTTTGCCCGTTGGAAAGGATTTAATGGATGAGGATCTGGCTTGATCCTTAGCCAATTTTCTAAGTCTATCCCCATAGTCTGACCGTGTCATGAGTTTTTTATTGATGACCATAGGACCTGGCAGAACTTTCTCCCTCAAAATCTGAAATTTAGCCATGAACCTATTAATGGCTACCTGCATATTGTGGCACTTTTCTTCCAAATTAAGCATAAGGTTCCTTTTGGAAAGAACCTTCCTTATTTCTAAAATGGTGGCAGTTTTGTCTTCAATTTTCAGCTCCTATAGCTCATATCTGTTTTTGCTATTCAGGAAATGGATGAGTCTATTTGCATCCTCAGGCTTATTTCCCAATTCCTCCTTCACTTTCTGGATAGCTTCAGTAGCTATATTTACTAGCTCTGTTTGCTCAAAAATAACTTGGATTGATAGCCAAATATCATTGATAGAGTCAATGATATTGACCCACAACATTTCCTTGGTTTGTCTAAGTGGCTTCTCAAGTGTCAAATCCTTTTCCAGGATTTTGATCCTCTCACCCATTCTCTGGGCCCTTTGTGTTTCCTCTTTCTGCTTGAGTTGGGAAAGTTTACAGTTAGTTTCCAAACTTGCCACCTTTTCCTTCAATCTTTTCATATCTGTAACTTGGATAGACATATCTTCCAAGGCTTTCACAAGTTCTATTGCTTTGTCCCCTGGTGCTCCTGTTGCTGTAGTAGATTCTGCTATAACTGGGAATGTTGTTGCAGGTAGATATGTGGGTGCCAGTGAAGCTTCCAATGTAGAAGGAACTGCTATGGATATTGTGGGGATGATAGTTCTGGAAGTTGTGGCCAAGTCACTTTGCTTCAATTGAATTAAACTATCCAACTCCTTCTCTGTCTCCTTGAATTGGTCATTTAGCTTCAGGCCCAAGTCCATGAGCTCTTCATGTCCTTGTTGGGCTTCCAGGACCACTAATGTTTGTGGATGATGTAGCTAGGGTATCTTTAGCTACTTCTTGAATGCAGTGATATCATCGATTTTCTTCTTAATTAGCTTCTCTGTGGCTTTTATATCCTTGGGATCATGTCCCAATTCAATTACTAAGTCCTCCAAGGCCTTGCTTCTTGTGTCCTTGGCCTGTGAGGGGGCCTTTTCCAACTAGAATTCTGCAGATGTGTTGTTTAGGGAGTTCTGTAGTTGGTGGGTAGCTATGGCCTTTCCATTCAAAGTGGAGTATATCATCTCCCCTATTTGTTTTTGTAGCTCAATCTAGTCTATGGGATGGATATCCCTTGCCAGCACTTCAAAATATATTTTCTTGAAATCTGAGGTTTTTCTTGCCTGTTGAGTTGTAGGATTGATGAAAGTCATCTGAATTTTCCCCTCCTTGATATCAAAGGCTGACATTAGCCTTGTTTGATTTGTAGGGGTCATCTTCACGTACTGGGCATAAGTTTGGACCTTAAGCTTCTCATTCCTTTCTTTTATTTCTTTGTATCTTTCCTTGATATCTTGGTCTTTGGTTGCAGGCATTCTAAAGGAAGATACTTCCACACTAAGTTGCCTTTCCAACATCTGTGTTTGTGAAGTGGCAGGCTCTTGTATGCCTCAAGATGGAGTGGCGGGCCTACTTCTTTCTACTTCTGTATTAGTAACCTCAGCTGAGCCTTTAGTGTATTCCTACTCAAAGGCTAGATTTAGCCTTTGTCCCTTGTTTGATTCCTATTTTAAATCAGAGGTGGCCATCCCTTAAGTTGAAGCTCCTTCTCTATTTCTTTTTGGGGCCTTCTCCTTATTCTGAGGAGTCTGCATGACTGGAGGAGTGCTCATGGTAGTTTCTAGTTTTTCAGGTATCTGTAGAAAAGAGTTTTCATCAAGATGCTTTTCTAAATCAATAAGAGCATTCTCAATATCTACTTTGGTGCTGTCCTGGTCAGCTAGGGTACCTTCCACCCATTCTGTTTGATTTGCATAAGATTCTATCTGAGGTATGGGATGGTGAATGAAAGGTCCTAGCTTGACCTTTTGTCTTTTCTTTGCGATGAATTCCAAAGGATCGTATTTCAGAACTTCATCTTTTTAATTTTAAGTCTACCTCTTGGCTAGCCTCTCTAGAGTTGCATATGAAGGGGCCTAGTTGGTCTTTTATTTTGAAATTGGCCTTCTTCTTGGCATTGAAAAAGTTTATTTCATCTGCATTTATAATTTTCCTATAGTATTCTAATGCAAACAACCTCATTGGGAGGTACCTTGGTAGCTTGTATGGTGCCAACATGCAACCATAAATCTTGATTTCTGTATGGTTCTAGTAAAGGTACCAGTCACCAACTTTGATCTGTTTAGATAATTGGAGGACTCGTTTTATTTCTGGACTGATCCTTGGAGGAGGGCTTCCAGTCAACATTGTCATGACTGGGTGTATAAATAAATCAATAAAATCAGAGTAAGAGTATGGAGACTGGTACTAGTGGATCAATGGGGTCCAAAAAATGACTGACCTGGGCTGACCCTTGGTGTCCAAATTTTGAAGGGTTAATGGGAATTTCTCTGATTGATAATATAAAAAGATGTGGTATAGAACTCAGGAGTACTTAAAAACCCTTTCATTTCCCATTCTTGTGAACTGCTAATGCATTCTATTAGTTATGAATGTGGAAAATTCATAAATAGTTGCAGGAGGTTGTCCTGGGGTATAGATGGACATGAAAGCCAGGATGATTTCATCAATGTACTCACTTGTGGAGTAATCTAAAACACAAGATATCATGGATACAATATTTTGGCCCCAAGGAGAAAATATAGTTGCTACATATGGAGGGGAGTCTTTGGGGGTGTACTTCTCTTCTATGATGAAGGTTTGGATCAATTGGGCCAATCTTGTAGAGTTGAGTTTCGGATATAAGTCTACCAAGTCTCCAATTGAGAGGGGAGTTAGGTTTGGCCCTGATTGGAGCTGCAACATCTCATTGATAGACTCAGGAGTGATGGTGAAAAGGACTTCCTGGCCATGAGACATGATGGGTCTGTGACTGGGTACATAGCAATCATAGCACATATGTACAATTTCAGGAAAAATGTGGACTTGGGGGAACTGATACTTGGGCAAATTTGACTCCCAAAGGCCAATTTCATCAGCATGGTTCAGGAACTTGTCCCTACTTTGGCAATGTCTTTTGAGTAGGAGCTCTATGACAGTGGTATCTTTTATCTGGAAATCTCTATCAGCTAAGGGAAGGTGGTCCAGGTCCAAATGGGGTGTGGAGATGGGTCTCACATCCATAGAAATAGGGGCCGCCATTCTCAGTTCTTGTGGATTTGAGTAATGGGGGAGGGTAATTTGCAGTATTTAGGGCAACATAGTTTGAGCAAGGTGAGCAATTTTTAATTATTTTTTGACTTAACTAAAACACTTAGCAACTGGTTACTTTTGAAATTGACAAGGTATTTGGTGAATTCTAGTTTAAATACCTGGAACTGGGGTGAATTGGCTTTGAGCAGGATGGCTGACGACTAAAAGTGTTCAAATGGCTTTGTATAAGCTGCAAGGCTGACTGGGTTGTCTGCGGCATCTTTTGAGTGAAATTGTACGTGGGTTAACGGGTTCGACATTTGCAAGTTTTGTGCATGCGTATAGAGGTTTGCAAATGAAATTTCAATGAAAAGAAACAATTTTGGAGCTTTTGGCTTTTATACGCGAAAAACTATTTTTTAGTGAGTAGGGGGTGAATAGTGGTTAATTTGTCGTGTATCGGGAGGGCGGTAAGCAGTTTATTTCGCAATGCTTTTGGGCGCTTGTGGTATTTGGGAGGGATCGCCCAATTCCACTCATTAAATGACACATAACATTGGGAGCTAGGGGGGAAACCACTTTATCAGGTGGGTAAAAGACAGATGTCAAGTTGGCCTGATATGGAAAAGGGCCGTCGGATGAAGAGGGGGATGATCGCACAGTGATCGGGTGGGGAAGCTGTACAGAGGCTAGTGGGGGGCCCAATGGGCACTTAATTAAGACAATATGAGATTAATTTAGAGTTTAATCTCAATGGGGTGCTTTAATGTGGGATTAAGGGCTAAGGCGGGGTTATTTATTTTTGCGGGATATGGGTAGTAATATAGTTTATAATTAAACTAAGGGGTAGGGCTAATTTATACATGGGAATTAAATATGTACAGAAATAGGGTTTTTTGGGGATTTTGTATATATTAATAAAAGTTAGTAATTAATATGAAAAATGGGCAGAAAAGGGAAAAACACTAAGTACAATGCTTCTTTGTGAATTACATGTTTTTCACATATTGACATTAATACGGGTAAAGCATTTTTGTGGGTTTATGGTATGAAAGTGCTTTATATGGGGAAAAGTTTTTTTCCTAGGCACAAAGTGTTTTACCCTTAGGAACAAGAGTTTTATTAGGAAAATGAATGAACTGATGGGGGAGATAAATTTTATGAGGGAAATCTAGTATTTGATATCCATAAGTCTTTGAGCCAAGGGTCTAGTCCCTCCAAAAGTCAAAGAAATCCTCTGAGCCTCTTTGACTTAAAGGTTTTTGAGTACTTAGAACTTTATTATGGGAAATTAGTTAAGTACATGGGTGAAATGAATGGGGAAAGTTAATTAATTGACTTTGAAATCCATTTACATGCTTGATTTTCTATTCATATTTGGAGCATATGATGAAAAATGATAAATATGCTTTTTGTCTAATCAATCATCATACTTTTGCAACCTTTCTTTTACTTACCCATCTACTCATTCTACCATTTTTTCTTCATTTTATTAGGGTGAATTTAAGCTAACAAACCCTTATCAATATTTTATTTTCTTTACATAGCAAACTATCCAAATCAAACCTTATTTCATCCATGGGCTTAGTTTAAATAGTTGAGCTCCTTTATTTTCTCTACCTATCTAATTATCTGCCAAGATTACACTGTTTGGTCATATTTTATTCTCTATTTATAGATATGAAATTGAAAACATGAAATAGCCAAGTTTAAACATTTTGACTATTCAATGGATTGTGGCATAAGTAACAAGTTGCACACAATGGATGAGGGCGACAAATGAACAGTTGAGCTCCAGAACCCTAATCATGGTGGAACCCCAGGTTTTCTGGGCACCTGATCCGAGGTTTCTACTACCAGCGAAAGAGTGTTGGAATTGGCAGGATGGTTTTTCTCACGGGTCTGACCGCGGGTTAGGCATTCTATATTGTTTTTTACCTCTAACAACAGGCTTGTCGGTGGATATATTATTGTTGCTTTGTGGAATATCGCCCGTTGTTTTCCGCAACTCCATTTTTACACAACAGCCTGCATTCCCCCGGTCATACGGCGGTCAGGTATACTGTCGGTTACTATGTTTGAAGAAGACCTCGTGGATTACGAGGAGGACCCCATGCTAGAACATGATATTTGGGCTCATCAAATTGCCCTGGTCATGAGCCCCTGGCAAAATAAACCGCTTCGGACGACAGCTGATGTTCAGACGCCGCAACACCCGCCCTCCTCGGGAAAATGGCAACATCCTGCTGTCAACATTGAGGACTTACCCAGTTTGGAATGTCCCCCCCCCTCTCCAGCCACTCTAAATCTCCTTGGCACCAGTCTACAGACATCTCCCACCTTTGACTCTCCCTTGCCTTATCTCCCGCAGCATCCCCTACCTTATCCCCCGCAGCATTCCTTGCCTATGAACCCTCCCTCCATCTCCTTGGCTCCAGCTGGCCCTTCCAATCCCCCGCTTCTTGCACAATCGTTCATTCATCCGAGCTCGTGCAGCTTCAACCCTCATTCCCCGATTCATTCTGGATGCTTCAGCTCTCCAATACCGAATCCTCGACCTACTTTATCGGCCCAACATAGCTCCTCAGATCCATGCAAAAATTTGCTCAGAGACTATCCTACGGGCTAGCACACAGACAAGCTAAAAAAGGGCCGGTACCTCAAAGCGGTGGACACTAATATTAATCTGACTTTTGGTGAAGACGTTCCTATGGTGGATGCTATGGACACAACGAGGAAAGTTCTAGTTGTTCGGGTAAGAGGCAGGAACTACACTGTGGAGCGTCTACGTCAATGGACCTTGGAGATATGGGGTTCTCTACTGAAAGAACTTCCAGTAATTAGGATTTTGGCTAGAGGATGGTTTGCCCTCCACTTTCATAGGGAGGAGTACACGGAATGGATATTATCGCGCTACTGGCATATTGAGATAGCTCTAGTACTATTGAAGAGAATGGATCCACATTTTGATCTAGAGCATGAACAACTAGGAGTAGGACCTATTTGGGTCAGACTACTCGGTTTGCCCATGCAGTTTTGGACTCCTCGGGTGTTCAAACGTATTGGAGATGCACTAGGGACTTATCTTGAGCATGACTAGTCCTACAAAAAGACTAACATAATGACTATGGCGAGGATTTTGGTACATCTTCACACCAGGGCAGGGCTTGAAGAAAAAATCACTCTACACAGGAGACGCTTCTCACACAGACAACTTCTGGACTATGAAGGAGTCCCATTTTGTTGTAGGAGGTGCCACAAAGTGGGTCACCTGTACAAGGATTGCCCACTGCTTTCTTCAGTGACTACAGAAAACTCGCGGGGGACAAAGCAACAGATCAATAAAGAGCTAAACAAGGAAGAACAGAAACAAGGAGAGGCACAAACTGAGGCGACAGTGGGAACTACACAGAAGGAAAAAAACTAGTGAAAAGCTCTGACCTCACCTCCTCGGACTCGCTCCAAATCAGCTGCGGAAGCACCTTCTCTCCCAGGTAATGGATCTTTCCCCATAACCTCTGTACTTTTTTCATATGTTATGTTTACTACTCTGCATACATCTTTGCATCCTCCCTCCTCTGCACATTGCTCTATCCCCTCCATCCCTTGCTCCATCTTTCCTCCCCCCCCACTTTCTCCACTACACCTGCTTCCCTCAGGGATTTTTCCACTCCCCCTTCTCACACTTCCTCCCCTTCTAGGATGGGATCCCATCCCTACAACCTCTGATCCAGAGCTCGACCTAAGACCCCACATTTAGGTTTGGGTCTTTCCCCCGGACAGTCCAAGAAATACAAACCTACCAGAGGGCACCCATCCAAGATCAAAACTGCCATCAAGTCGGCGGTGGCAGATGTCGCGAGGGGTTGTCAATCCACCATTTAAAGGGTGCTTAGAGAAATTGAGCCCTCTGCCCCTGTCTCCCCATGATTTGGCTCTCCTACAACTGCAGGGGATTAGACAACCCCAATAAGAGATTGGCTCCCAAGAGGCTTTTAAATGGTTCCAATTGTGACATTCTCTTCCTACAGGAAACCCTTGGCACTTCTGACACCATTACCAGAACCCTCCACTCTATCATGCCGGGCTGGGTTTTTCAGGGCATGGATGCTATTGGCAGATGCAGAGGTCTAGCAATAGGTATAAACCCTAAATCTATCAAGCATATATCCACCTGGGGCGGTTTGGGCTTCATCGGAATGGAAATTTTTGTGGGTGAGCTCGGTTACCAGTTAAAATTGATTAACATATATGCCCCTAATCAGAATAGAATGGTGTTTTGGCACAACTTGTTGGAACATAATCTTGTTTCAAGAACCACCATTATTGGGGGGCATTTAAACTTTTCTTTGGGAATGGAGGAATCCTGGGGACATCATTCTCAAATCGACCCTATTTCAGATCAGATGAGCACTCTACGAGATACTTTCAAACTAGTGGATGTTCCTATGAACAAGAATTGCCCACATGGCATAACAGGAGGATGGGGGATGCTGCCCTGGGTCAGAGATTGGATCGGTTCTTGATCCCTGAATATCTCCTCCATAACCTTCCCCTATATAGACAATGGGTTGGTACTGGAGGATCTTCTGATCACCTCCCCATATTTCTACAAATCTCTAGACCCTCTAAAAAGCCTCGTGCCCCCTTCAAATTCTTTACTGGATACCTAAAAGATCCAGACTACATCAATCTGGTGACTGAGTTCTGGAGAGCACAACCCCCTCTTAGGATGCAGAGAATGGCTGCAAATTTCTTTATTCGA
The DNA here is from genome assembly GCA_000404065.3 of Pinus taeda. Lineage (NCBI taxonomy): Eukaryota > Viridiplantae > Streptophyta > Pinopsida > Pinales > Pinaceae > Pinus > Pinus taeda. Next base: position 34,274 of record APFE031428232.1, read on the forward strand.
CTTAAAAAACTCAGGATTATGATAGAGGATCGGTCAAGGAGGAAGAAGTTGAGAGATGAACAACATCTTAAAGACATAGAATTACAGATAGCCTAGCTCAAAGATGAACAAGGGCTTGGCTTCTTATCGGATGTTACAAAACTACATCTGATTAATATGGAGAACCAAAAGATAAATATTCTACTTGAAAAGGAAGAATAATGGAGGTTGAAAAGTAAAGCCATTTGGCTACAAGCGGGAGATGGAAAATACTAAGTTCTTCCACAATTTTTCCAATGGTAGAAAGGCCACCAACACTATTTGGCAGTTGCCCTGTGAGCCAGATGGATGGGCCTCTACACAACCTCAATTAGCCAGGTTGGGGAATACCCATTTCAAAAGTCAATTTACAGCGTCGGTAGCCATCAATCTCCCGAACATCATAAACTTTGCAGGTCATTTTCCTAGGTTTGTGGATCCAGATGCAGTAGAGGATTTGATACAACCGGTCACCATGGAGGAACTGGAAGGAACTCTTAAATGGTTCAAGAAGGACAAGAGTCCTGGCCCGGATGGCTGGCTGGTGGAGTTCTACTCTACTTTCCTGGAGTTGTTGGGACAATATTTGTTGGTGTTCATTGAAGAAAGCAGAAGTACTGGACACATCCATCCCCCCATAAACTTCACCTACTTGGCCTTGATTCCTAAGACTGACTCACCTGCCTCTTTTAATTATTTCAGGCCCATATCCCTTTGCAACTGTTTGTACAAAATCATTTCTAAAATCATAGCCAACCTCATCAAGCCCATATTATCTAACCACATCTCTCAGGAGCAATTTGCTTTCCTCCATCATAGACATATTCAGGATGCGATTGGCACAGGCCAGGAAGCCCTTCACTCCATTAAGCACAAAAATCTCAAGGGACTCACTCTCAAAATAGATCTGTCAAAGGCTTTCGACAAAGTGAATTGGCTTTACATCAAGATGATTATCACTCATTTGGAGTTTCCCCCTACTCTCATCAACTGGATCATGCGGTGCGTCTCCATTGTTTCTTTTTCCATTCTCATTAATGGATCTACAACTCTTTCCTATAATATAGATAGAGGGATAAGGCAGGGATGACCTTTATCACCACTACTTTTCTTATTAGTCATGGAAGGTGTTATCACCAAAATAGGACCCTGATAGGCTACTGATCAGACTATCTCAGTGTAACTATTTCAAACCAATATTTTAGCTAAGGCTTAACCTCCTCAGCCTGAGAGGGCTCTCTCAAAGGGTTAATGATATTGATTAAAGATATGGATAGATGGCTAAATCTATCTTGGTTTTATGTGTTTGTAGGTTGAAAAGATGAAGGCTTGCTACCATTGGGCTATGGAGTCAAAGTATGTTTTAATACCACAGCAAGATCAGATTAACATGAAGTCAGGGCATATAGAGTTTTTATACATCAACAAAACAAAGATACAATGCAAGGAAACACAGTTTATAAATACATGAAGGAAGTTAGAGCATCATTGATGAGTTCTAAGTAACATGTATTCATACCACTGCAAGTAAGTGAAAGAGGAAAGCCATGACACAATAGGACATTGAAAAATCTCTTTAATCCTAAGTAGTGAAGCCAAAACATACTACCTAGCATAGAATTCAAGGCATTATAGAGTTCAAGTGCAAAAATGCAAATATCAAACAGTGAAACATAGTTAGTTTATCTATGAAGGAAGTCAGAGCATCATTGATGAGTTCTAAGTATCATAAGTAAACACCACTGCAATGTAAGTATTAGAAGATGCCATCAAAACAAGAACATACAAGAACTCTTCATGAATATTGAGTTGTCTAAGTAGAAATTCTGCATTAGGTTAAAAATATACACAGTCTGCACATAGAGAAGTAGCTGAGCCAAAAAGTCTCCAACCCTTTGCTAATTCAACCACTTGCTTCATATATAGCATTTAAAATATGGATTCCCTCATCCCTCATCAATATAATTCGAATTTGCTATGAGTGACACCTATTCTAAGCATAAAACAAACTATTAAATACAAATGACAACTAACTAACAATCCTAGAGTCCTAATACAATTAGGAGTACAACTCCTTGTTATCACTAAACCACCTTAACTAAACATTGAATGCATTATTTTACAGCTGAAACCTCATGAGTTCGAATATGATGAAGCCTCCCACGTTGTCACCTTACTGCTGATGATAAACCCTCGAAATTAGGGAACCTGTTTCCCTGATTTTAGGTTTAGGATCCTTGAAAATTGGCATGTGGGACAGAACCTTTATCTTCTCATCCATGACATATTTTACGAAACTGAAGGAGGTTTTTGTATTCCATGCTTTCTAGAAAAAAATCCTCTATTTTTTTTTTAAAACACTTCTCCAGCTATCCAGAATCTGTCCTTGAAAAACACGTGTAAAACATGAAAAATTCGTTCTCTGAAATTATGGTTTCAAAGAAAGCTTAGTATTTCCCAACTGAAAACAATTATGAAGAAAGTGAGATAGGTTATTGTAGCTGGATATTTTATGAATAGAAACCTCCTTCAAAATTCTAAAATACTTTTTCCTATGACCAGAAACTGATCTTGAAAAAGACTTCTAAAACTAGTAGACAAAGCTTGACTTTCAGCAGTTTCGTAGCGCAAGTTTAATCATAAATTCCTCCCACCTCAGAACGAATTTGAAGAAACTGAAAGAGGTTTTTGTAGTTCAGTATGTTAGGAAAAAAATTCTCTTTAATTTTTCAAAATTGAGTTCTCAGCTGCTCAGGAACCCTTCTGGAATTTGACTAGTAAAAGCAGAAAACAAAGTCTTTTATGCTGAAACAGGCTTTTTCAGTGGTTTCATAGCGTGCTACGAAAACTCCTAGTTTAGTGCAAATTCTGGGTTTTGTGCTACGAAAACTCCTAGGTAGTTTTGTAGTGCATGAAAACTTTGACACAAGTTTGACACATGGAAATTCATGTGTGATGTAGGACCAGTGATAGGCAAAACCAAAGTGTTGACCCTATTTGACAATACCAACAAGACTCCCCTCTAGGTCTTAGACTCTAAGTCAAACCAAGGAAAGACTAGACCAAGACTAACAACAATCCTTTGGAATCAAACTAATGTTCAAAATTTAGGAATTTTTTCTTAAGTGATAACAGAAGGATTGAGCAGGCTCATTGCTTCAGAAAAAAGAAGAGGGGGCCTCAAAGGACTAAAAATCATGGAACAATACTATCTAACACATCTATTATTTGTAGATGACATTTTGATTTTTTTGAATGGGAGTGTCCTGGACACTACTTCATTGAATGAGATTCTAAACCTATTCTGCAGAGCCATGGGAATGGAGATCAACAGAGATAAATCCACCATTTCCCTATCTGAATGTACTCAACGGGAATCTCAGTTAGCCATACAAAAATTTCCATTTCAAGCTACTGATTTGATGGAGGGGCTCAAATATCTGGGTTTCAGACTAAAACCAGATGGATACAAAATTGCTAATTGGACCTGGCTCATCACAAAAGTGGAGAAGAGAATAAGTTGCTGGTGTCACAGGTTCCTCTCTAGGGCTGGCAGACTAATCCTTATCAAATCAGTCCATGAAGCCACCCCGATTTATTGGATGTCACTAGCCTAGATTCCAAGAGGGATTCTTCATGGAATACAACAAATCTGTAGAAAATTCCTCTTGAATGGAAGAAAGGAGGGAAAACCTTTTGCTTGGGTTAAATGGACCAAAATTTCTACTCCAAAGAAGTGGGGAGGATGGGGACTTAAATTACTTCCGGCCTTTGCTCAAGCCTTGGCAGCAAAACAGAGCTGGTTACTACTAAAGCAAAAAAGTCTTTGGGCTGAGGTTATTATACACAAATATATCTGGTTGTCTACTATCATAGACTGGATCAGAAGTCCATCTTGGAACATGAAAGGCATTTCAGTGATTTGGAGGGCCATACTCAATTCAATTCCCATTATCAAGGATGGATTACTATGGAAAATAGGCAATGGAGCCTCAGTCTGCATTGGAATTGATCCCTGGTCCGGCAGTGGAAATTCCCATCAACTACCAGTTGGATTGATAAATCACCTAAACAGCAGAGGCATAAAGTTTCTTGGATAGATTGGGGATCAACAGAATACAAATTTTCATACACAAGCTTGGCTGACCGAGCAGAACTGGCACATACCAAATGAATGGAGTAGAACATGGCAAATCTATTTACAGGCACTTATAGAATTGCATGTTAGATTAAAGAATGTAAAGGATGAACTTATTTGGGCACACCCAAAATCTGGAAAATACTCATCTAAACGAGGTTATGACATAATAATTGCAGATATAAAATCGAAGGTCTTAAGAAGCTAGTGGGTTACCTTATGGAAATTAAAAGCTCCACTATGTACCAGACTATTGGTGTGGAACATTTTAGAAAAAAAGATCCCCATTGGATCTTATCTGAAAAGGAGGGCTTTTTTGGGTCCTACCCAGTGTGTCATATGCCTCCAAGAAGAAGAATCGACCCAACACCTTTTCCTTACTTGTCCGACCACCAGGAGCATTTGGTCTCAAGTCATACAAACACTAAATAGGACTATGAATTGGCAGGGGGCTGATATTACAATAGCTTGGGAAATCTGGTGGAGTACTATGGCTCTGGAGAAAACTAAAAATCTTCCCCTACTTGTTTCTTGGTACATATGGCTCAGGCGAAATATCAAAATCTTTGAAGACAAACCAGTAAATTGGAACCTGCTCCCTCCGTAAATCTGTGCTACATTTGAAGAACTTCCAAATGATGATAGCCAAAAGAGACCTAGAATTATTCAGTAGAAATAGATAAACATATCAATACCTTGGGCCTAGTTTGATGGTGCTGCCCAACAACATGGCTGTGGGGGTGGCATATGTTTCTACCTATTTGAAGCACACTACTTCCAGATTTGTATGGGACTGGGACGGGCACAAATAACCATGCTGAATTGATATCATTACACCATCTATTTTACCTTGCCATTCTGAAACATTGCCAAAATATTCAAATTTATGGAGATTCAAAGATTGTGACTGATTGGTTTAACAACACAGTTGTTTGTTCTGCTTACTCTTTGAGAACTATTATGGAAGAAATTGTTTTTTTCAAAACATTCTTTGATCAGATTTCTGTTTCTCACATCTACAGGGAAAGAAATGAAACTGCTAACAGGCTATCGAAAGAAGTGACGCATCGCCCTATAGGAGAGTGGATGATCGTCGAACATACACCTGCAGAAATCTATCACTATTTTCACGGGCCATATATATATGGGGGACTACAGAGGGGCAACAACCTCTAATTCATCAACACCTTGATTTTGAACTTTATTGAAATTTTGCTCTGTATATTTCAAATTATAAATATGGACATCTACACCTGTGTGGGTGATTTTTGAACTTTTTCTTGTGGTCTTTGAACCAGAACAGTACACCGTTTGGGTTTTATTGTATATACTAGTTTTGGACAGTGGACAATCAACCACGTTTACAGCATATGCCTTTGGGCATCTACAACATGTAATTTCTCCTTTGAAATTATGAATTTTCTTTACAAAAGAAGAAGAAGAAGAAGAAGAAGAAGAAAAAGAAGAAAGAAAAAGAAAAAGAAGAAAGAAAAAGAAAAAGAAAAAAAGGTTGCACACAATCATTCATTAAGAATAAAAAGTAAATATTAGTGGCATTTTGACTTGCACACTTTCATGGTCTTTTTGTTTTCTTGGGGTTCATATTTTTCATTTTTTTGTGATCTATTTCCATTCTTTTTGTCCTTTGATTATTTTTTTAGGACATACCCTCTTTACATTTTTTTTTTTTTAATATGGATATCATTTGAAGAAAGAAAATGTATGTACAATATTACAAGGCTTATCCTCAGTAATTCAAAATTATGACTCCTATTGATATAGGAACCTAACAGTGGCTCCACTTGGGGATGGCATTTCCTGGTGAAATGTCAAGAACTTTGTAAATCAGTAGCCTTTGAATTGTTGTTGATGTTACTTTGCAAAATTATCCTTATGCCTCTGCATTATTGATACTTATCATAGTGAATACTTCGAAGCTTAGGGCCTTCTCTTCAGGCTTCAACTTCAATGACTACCATCCAATCCAAACTAAACTTTTTTGAAAAAACGAAATATGTACAATGGAAAGTAAAAATCAGTAGTCAGGTTAAAAATAGTGTTTGAGCATCCAACCATTTACTGGTCCACTTTCTATTTCTGTACCATCCATTTCTCTGAGGAAGAAAGCATTATTACCTCTTAAAGCATAAATGCCATATGAGCCTTTCCATAGGAAATCGAATTTCTCATGTTTACCTTTATCTTCCCTCCTTGAATCCCATCTTAGGACTTTGTCACCAAGGTAGAAATCCTCAGCCTTAGTCCTTTTATCAAAAATGTTTTTGATCCTTTCCTGCACAACCTAAGATCTAATGTACACTTCTTCCCTAGTTTGTTGTAAATGAATTGTTCGATTGATTCTTCTTTGGATGTCATTTGGTTCAACCTACAATTCCCGGAGCAACTTCATTATTGGTGTTCCCAAGGAAGATGGAAAAACAACTTCCAACCCATAAAATAGTTGGTAGGGAGAGGTACCAATTGATTTCTTTGTGGTTAGTCTATCTGCCCATAAGGCATTGACTAGATTTTTATTCTGTGTTTTCTTTTTGTCCTCCAACAACTTTTTCATGATGCTCACCAGGCTTTTGTTTGAGGATTCTTCCAGTCCATTTCATTGATGATAATAGGTTGTGGAATGGCCCAGGGTTTTACAATACTTATTACATAAATCTATCATCCTTTTGGATTTAAAGGTTGCGGCATTATCGGTAATGAGCTTAGTTGGACATCCAAATCTTGATAGAATGTTGGTTTCAAGGAAGGTTATGATAACAGTGTCAGTGGCTTGCCTTGAAGGTATGACCTCTATCCATTTGGTGAAATAGTTTGTGGCAGTGAGGATCCATTTGTGTTGGGCAGAGGAAGGTGGGTGAATCTCACCAATTAAGTCTAACCCCCATTTTTGAAAGGGTGTTTCAACAGAGATTGACTTAACAGGTAAGGGTAAAAGCTTTTTCTTTCCCTCGAAAATTTTAAATTTGTGATAGGAGGTAACAATTACATCAGAAAACAAGGTAGGCCAGTAAAAACCAGCTCTGAGAATTTTATCAACAGTGTTTTTCCAGTAAATGTGTCCTCCACAGTCCCTTGCATGAAATTCTTGTAATAATTTGTCAGATTCATCTTTAATAAACAGTTTAGAAGAATGCCTTCATGATTTTTCCAAAACAAAGCATTGTCTAATATGCAAAATTTTAAGGACTTCATCTTCAAAAATCTACTTTTGGTCTTAGATAATCCCGGAGGAGCTTGTAAATTTTGTAAAACATAAATGATATCAGCATACCATGGTGATTCAATAAAGGCCTGGCTGATTAGTGGAGTTGCCATCTTCTCTTCATTATCTATTTGTGCAATAAAGTTTATATCCAGGGCCTGACAGTTTGACTCAGCCATAAGCTTGGCTAAACCTTGGCCCTTGATTAACTTAGTTGGTCTAATTTCTATGTCATATTCTAAATAGTAGCAATCCATTTTCCCCTCTTTCCATCTGGACCACCCTGAGTTAGGATGTCTTTGACAACTTTGGGAACATAGGCTATTATATGAGAATATAAAATATATACTCTAAAGTCCTTGATAGCTTTGACCAAAGCAAAATCTTGTTTTTCCATTATGTTATATTTTTAAAGAGGCATCTCTCAGGGCCTTGCTAAAGAAAGCAATAGGTTGTTCATAGCCCTGGTCATTTTTTCTGCAGTAAAACTGTAGCAATTGTGTGCTCAAAAGCAAAGGAAAATAAGATGAAATCTCTGTCAAATTTTTGATTGATCAAAGCCGATGTTCTTGTTAAGGCCAGTTTAATGTATTCAAAGGATTTCTTGGCCTCAACAGTCCATTTTATGGTCGAGTATTTTCTCAACATATTGTTCAATGATCTAATAAATTCTGCTAAATTTGAAATAAATCTCCTAAGAAAGTTAATTTTCCCTAAGAAAGCTTGTAATTATCTGATGTTCCTTGGATGTTGTATCTGTAAGATGGCTTCTATTCTTGCAGGGTCTATTCGGATACCATATTTTGAAATTATATGATCTAGTAACTTTCCTTCTTCTAATCCAAACAACGACTTCATAGGGTTCAAAGAAATTCCATATTTCCTACATTTAACAAAAATCTGCCTTAGATGATCCAAATGTTGGTTATTAGATTTTGAAAACACAGTAATGTCATCTAGGTATATCACTGGGATATCATGAATTTCTTCGACAAAGGCTATATCCATAGCCCTCTGAAAAGTAGCTCCTGCATTCATTAATCCAAAAGGCATTTTCACATACATGAATGTGCCCCAGTGAGTACTGAAGGCAGTCTTGGCTTGGTCATCAGGATGAACTAAAATCTAATTGTAACCAGAAAACCCATCCAATAATGAGATCTTGGTTGATTCAACTACCCTTTGCAAAATATGGTCCATTTTGGGGAGGGGGTAATTGTCTTTAAGGGATACTTCGTTGAGGTTTCTAAGGTCCAAACAAAGTCTAATCTCGTCAGTTTTCTTCCTAGTTGGCACCAGGTTTGAAACCCAATCAGAAAATCTGATTGGTGCAATTACCTTAGCATCATACATCCTCTGGATTTCTTTTTCAATTGAAGGTAATAGGGCAGGATTTATCTTTCTAAGTTTTTGTCTGAAAGGTTTTTGATTTCTTTTATAGGAATTGTGTGTTGTATGATGCTGGTGTCATAGGATTTGAGGTCCTCATAACTCCAAGCAAATGCATCTTGAAATTATTTTAATAACTCAATGTATTTTACTCTTTCAGTGGGAGGTACTGATTTAGAAATTTTGATCACTTTTGGATTCTCATCAGTGCCAATATTATACTCCTCCATATCAGATTTCAAAGGTTCCATTTTGGGCTTTCTAGGGACATCATTTGAATCAAACAGGTCTTCCAAAGGGGTTAATCCCTTAGGTAAGAAATTGTCCTTGAGATTAATTACTTCCGTGTCTTCGTTAATTATCTCATCAATCTCAACTTGTTCTAAGTTTTCTACATCTGATTTTGTGAATTTAGTGGGATGGAATCTATCTATCTCTTCACCTTCTATCTCGTTTATTTCTATTTTATCTTTCATGTTAAGGTCTATTGATGTGTCAGTATCTATATTTCTATTTACAAATTCTTGTTCTTAAATCAAAAAGTTGTTTATTTGTTTGTCATCAACAAATATTTTCCAGTTCTTCAAATTATCTTGGATTGCGGGCCTGTGCTTTACTTCAACAGTGTACTGATAGTTAGGCTGAAAGGGTAACTTTCAGGTGCTGGAAAACATTGCTAAACTATGAACCTGCATATTATGTTTTCTAGGAATTACAACAACTTTGGTTTCTAAGAAAGTGTTTAGTATTTCTACAATGGTTACTCTAGAACAACTTAATCTAGGATCTTTAGTCATATATACAGCATTAATTTGTGTTATCACTAATTCAGACTCTCCCATAACAGAAACTCTGATAGCTCCTCGCTTCCTAACTAATTTAAGACCTAAAAGTAGTGCTTCATACTTAGCCATATTGTTAGTACATTTAAAATTTAGTTTGTATGCATGGCCTTTTGAATAGTCATTCTCTAGATTGTATATCCAAACTCCTGCTCTTGCTCCAAACTTATTGATTGGCCCATCAAACTCAATATGCCACAATATCTCATGTTCATAATTAGTATCATCTGTTTCCGCCAATTTTTCCTCAACTTGATGATGAGCCCCAAAAATGGGTAATTATATGGGCTCATTTAGCCTCCTCATTCGACTTAATCCACCATTCTCATTAGTTTATTGCATGTTTTTTATTATATTTATGCTAATAGAATGAATTGGGTTAGTCATTATGCCAAAAAGTCTAATGTGTGCTTTATGCAAATTTTTGGTCAATTTTGAGACAAAATCAAAGGTTTTAATGAGCACTTGGCAGCCAAATTCGTGGAAGAACAAGGGAAAGGATTTGTAGAAAGGTGTCCCCTTCATTTATGAGCCCTTACCTCGAATTCTCCACAAGCAGCTCGGAGTTCAAGTGCCACCACATCGATGATCACAAGGGTGGCCGAGCAGGGCTAGTAAAGTTGCTGTTAAATGCAAGTTTTGGCAGTCGAGTTCCTAAAGTTTAGGAGGACTGTTGGGGTCCTCAATTTGTATAAATAAGAAGGCTTAGGGCCTCAGTTTTGTTAGTTAGATTATGGTCAGGAGTGAGGCAGAAGTTAGTCAGATGTTAGTTAGATTTTAGTCAGTAGGTTAGTCATTTTGATAGTCTATTTTCGCACTTTAGTGCAGCTCTGTATCAACACATTTTCCAGCTTTTTCTTGTAGACAGTTTTTGGGATGTAACTATTATTTTTTTGATTAATAAATATGAATCTAGCTTTGCACCAGCTCTAATATTTCTTAAGAGGCTGTAGCTCTTGGGGTTGGGCCCAACCCAAGTGCCAGTACCTCCTTTGTGTACTTTTATGTGTCTTTGCTTCATTCATAGAATAAATTTTGTTATTTAGGTTAAGATCTTGCTTTGCTACTTAGGTTGTTTTTTATGGTTAAAGTAGTTTTTCATGCTTAGGTTGATTTGAAATTTTGGTAAACGAAAAGATCGGAAAAAAGGCCATCAAGTAATCATTGATCTCATCTCTTCCTCCTTGGGACCATGAGCTGAGACCAAGGCATACTTGCTGCCACAAAAACCTATTTTTTCCTTTCCATGCAATTGCTAGTGTTAGATCTTTAGTTGGAAAAGTTGATACCAATTGTACTTGCATGTTTAGGATATGTTCTTGTTTAGTTTCCATAGTTATCTTGCATGATTTTCTGCCAATAAACTTCTGTTCATCATGTTTCTGGTTTTTAGGTCAAATTAGGTCAAAATAGCTAGATCTTTGGTTTTCCTAGTCTTTGTTTGATCAGTTTTGGAAATAGTGTGTAGAACACCTGTGATACCTCCCTGCCTACCCTTCCTCCATCGCACAACCTGCTCCAACCCCTAATCCAAGATTCCTTCCCTTTATTTTCCACACTTTTCCAATTTTCCCTAATTCCTACATTCTTGTGCAACATCGCTCCTTCCATCCTTGAAAGAATCCAACCACCTTAATCACTCCTTAGCCTCATTTACCAGGTCGTGTAGAACCCCTGCAGACTTCCTGTAGAAGATCACGTGAGCAGTTTCTTGAGATCTGATCACTATGAAACTCTTTGGAAGGGTGTTAGGGACCCCTTAGGCCCTCTTCTCACCTTCCCAACCTCTTGCAAGTGCCCACTCCATTTCCTTTCGCTAATCAACCTCTGCACAGTCAAAAAAAGTTAAAGCACATGCATAATAAATCTACCAACTTACTCAAAAATACAGGAAGATGCTTTTTCCAGATTTTACTTCAGAAGTAGCTTAGTCACATGCATTTTCCAAGAGTCAATGGCATCCATTTCCACCACTTTCATCTCTTTTCTCGCACCAGTAGGGTTAGTCGGTAAAACTAGGGTTTGCATTTCCTTTCAGCTTTTAGCTTCTTTCTGCAAGTAGACTAGCCTCTTTTGAGTTAGCTTTCGTCCATCAGAGTTAAAAGCTTCTTCTAAGAGCTCATAGAAGTTGGTTTAAGCTCCTAGCGGACTTGTGCCAGCTGATCAAGTGGCAGCCTGCAGTAAGAGCTAGTAGTTGTGCATACAGCATCGTCACTTCCAAGTTTGTTACGAACTACTGGGTTGATAAAAGTAAAGAAGGGAGCCGTAGGAGTTGTAGTATTATTACTGCAATACTGGAGCCCACCATCTTTTTGGCGTCGTTGCTAGGGAAGTGTCAGAGTATTAGTGATTACTGCTTTTCTTCTATTTTCCACTACAACATTCTGCTAAGTAGTTTATTTCAGCAAGCGTAGATTAGACATTTCTTGCTTTCATTTCATTCCAACACACGTAGATTAGATATTTCCCACATTCATAGATTAGCATTTCAATTCTACAAGCGTAGCTTAGCATTTTATTTCTGCAATTTCAATTCTACAAGCGTAGCTTAGCATTTCAATTCAGCAAGCGTAGATTAACATTTCTTGCTTTCATTCCAATTCTGCAATTTCATTTTAGCAAAATAGATTAGTCATTTCCTGCTTTCATTTCAATTCTGCATTTTCATTTCAGCAAGATAGATTTTAGTTAGTTGCAATTCAATCTATTTCAATTTTGCAGGTACAAGCAGAAAAAAACAAAAATCAACCAAAAAGATTTCTTTTCATGCCTTGTACGAGTAGAGATAAGTCAGAAAAATGTTTGCACAACACCCCCACTACTTCACACAGCCAGCCTTCTCTCTTCTTCGACAGTTGTGATTAAGAAGAACCCCTAGGTGGACAGTAAGACATATTTGAAGAACCTCTAGGGGAGAAGAAGAAGGAAACATTCCTCTGGAGCCAATGGCTGAAAACAGAAATGTTGGGAGCAGTACCTTTTCTTCCAACTCATCCATTGAGGGTGAAATTGGAGACATGTGGGAAGATTGCAAAAGCGAGGTGAGGCAGATGTTTGCCATGCATATCAAAAGATATCAAGAGGAAACAGAGAGGGCTTTGGCCATCTTTTTTCCTAGGTGCACTAGAAAGCATCCTAGAAACGAATTTCCATTGCACCTTATAGAAGTGTGTTTTGTCTGTGAAAAAGACCATCCTACGAACCAGTGCCCTTCCTTGCCCGGAATTAAAGCTACATATCAGAGGGCCAAAGGAGCCACTAAACCACTCTATTATATGAACCAAAGGAGGCCACATGGACCCATACCTTACTAGCAGGGAATGCAAGGGACATCCTAGACCTATTACAACCTCTATGAAGCCACTTTCATACCTTCTTGGTGTCCCCCTGCTCATCCTTCCTAGACCACACCTCCACCTTGGTCCTTCACATCTCCATATTATGCCCAACCAGCTGCTCATCCATTTCACCCCTACGCTCAGCCACAACCTCAGTGGAATGCACCTCATCAGGGGTGGAGGCCCCAGTACAACACTCCTCCCGCTCCTTTTCCTCCACCACCTGCTCGACCGCAACCATCACCTCCTGCTCCACCAAGGTAGCCCCAAATGCTTGCTCAATCGAACTTGAACCCAAATAACAGGGAGGCGCAACAAGTATATAGTGAGAAATCACCTACCCAACTACAACACCATCCACATCCATCTCAAATATATACCCCCGCTCAACTACCCGTACCACCATTTCCAAACCCACACATTGGAGTAGCTCAACCCAATTACAATGTTGAGGCACAACATTTCCAAACAACTCCTTTTGAGCTCAATGATATTCGCCATAGCTCAGGAAGAGTATTGTAAGAAAGAGATTATATTAATATCATTGAAGGACCACATCTAACAGAAGAAGATGCAAAAGAGAAGAGCAAAGAACCATGGGATGCACTTGATAAAGAGAATACAAAAAAATCAGAGATCGAGAGAGCTCCCTCATGGTTACCATCGAATCCTCCATGTATTCAAGAGAAAAATCATCAAGAAGAGGAAGATGAGAAGGTCATGGTAGAAGGTGACATGAAGAATGATCTAGATCAGTAAAAGGACCAAGGATATCAGAGCTATATTGAGATATGGTTCCAGACGGTCACTAAGTTGCAGCAATACTCTCTTCCTCAACTATGTTTGATCCCTTCAAAGTCAAATCATTTGGTCTCTGAAATATGGATACCTGTCAAAGCATGCATTTCAAGCCTCCACATCATATTTGTCTCTAATCTCGATGTGCACATGGATCCATTGGAAGTTTTCTTATACTTGAAAATGATTTGTGTTTTTCAAGTAGGGTAGGGTTAAATATATATATATATATATATATATATATTATTATATATATATATATATATATATATATATAATATATATATATATATATATATATATATATATATATATATATATGAAAATAAGAGGAAAATAAAAATCTCAGGTGAAAACCTCCTCGGAGGTGCCTCAGATTGGCTCATTGATTGAAAACCTCCATGAGACGGTCAATGGGTTAGAAAGAAGAGAAAAGAAAAAGAGAATAACATCCCTAGGTGAAAACCTCCCTTGGAGGCGCCCAAGGCAGGCAATTAGGGTGAAAACCTCCATGAGACGCCCTAGTTGTTTTCAAAAAAAAAGAGAAAAAGAAAGAAGAAAAGAGAAAAAGAAAAATAAACCTAATTTCTCTTGAATAATTGCAGGTTGCAGGAAGGACATTGCAGGTTAGGAGGATGGCACAAAACAAAGACAGAGGTCAGCACTAGGCTGCAATCATCCCTCACAATCCATTCCTCCATGATCACTACCCTTTCCCAAGATTTGGTCTCATTCGGACTGAGATTTCACCTTTTACAGGAAGTTCTGTGTCTTCTACAGGAAGATCCTTTAGAGCCTGCAAACAAGCCAAAATTGATCTCCAAAGAGGACCCAAAGGTTGGGATTCTATCCATGAGGCCTGTAAACATCCATGTTTCCATCCATCGCCATATGTCACCTTTTTCCCATCTCCGTACACCTCCATTGCACTCATTTTTTTATGTTCCTACACAGTCACACATAGAAATCTTGTTTTCTTCATACTGCCAGCAAAAAATCCTTAATGAAAAATCAAGCAGCAGTTTTTCACTCACCATACCTGTTACCCTCCATCTAGATTCCTCATCAGCCGAGACCCAAGTCTGCATTACAGCCCAAGCTCATTTTTTTCTTACTGTGCAAAAACTGCGAAATGCTCTGAATACATAGAGTAGAAATTTGTTTTTTTCCCTAACTTGAAAACCATGCATCCATTTACAAAACTGTTTTATGGAGAGTTGTATAGGGATGATGGCAACATGCCCAAGCAATTTCAGCCAATTCTAGTGCACGATTTCCAAGAAATCAGCCTCCATCACCTTTAGCCATTTTTGCATTTTCTCCATATCCGTGCATCCATTTCAAAACTTGTTCCATGGGGAGATGCATATGGGTGATAGTAACCTGCCCAAGCAATTTTAGCCAATTCCAATGCACGGTTTCCGAGAAATTAACCTCTGTCACCTTTAGCGATATTTAGTTTTTCTCGAAATTTGTTCATCCATTGATCACAATTTTGCTATGAGAGGTGCATAATGATGATAGAAACATGCTCAAAAAATTTCAGGTCAATCTAATCTATCGTTTGGGAGCTATAGAGAAAACAAGTCGTTGTCCTGCAAAAATCTAGCATCAGCAACATGAGGGTGCAAATTTGAAGATGGAAGCAGGCTCCTGCAACTTAGATCCAGCCAGAGGATACCTGCACAAGAAAAATAGCCATGTATTAGCAACCAGACTAGCATGTACCCATAGAAACAAAGACATGCAGTAGAAGGAAAGGCCACAACACCTCACAGCAAACGCATTTGACTTCCAGGTACATGACTAAACCTGTTCCTCTATTTCAAGAATGTAATTTAAGAACTGCATGGACAGTGAGATGGTTGTGATTAAACAAGATCGGTGGCTAGCTAATTGGCCACCCTCATCTAGTTTAGACAGCGCCTCGTCTAGTTCAAATAGCGTTCAGTGGGTGCAATCGGCACGTGTGCTCAGCCATCTCGGGAAGAAAACTGAAAACAGGTAGTGTTGGATGTTTAAGCTCCAACATAATTGATGGAAGTGATTACGGGCAAGAAACATACAGTTTCATAACAGCACTGCAGTCTGCATGGGCCAACGTACATCTGTCCACCTCATCTCCTCACCACAAATCACGCCAGCAGTTAAAAGAAAGCTCAGTTAACGCATTCACCACCCTTTGTTCATTTTGCATTCACAACATTCCCAACTGGAGTACGCATCCACCATTTCCAGAGCAGCTAACCAGTGGTCCTCTACAAGATTTCTGCCTGATTTTCGAGATTTCTGCCTATTTTTTTGAAAATCTCCTGCCTATCGGGTTGTATAGGAAGCACAGTTTCATTCTACAGGAGTCGGGTGACTTCTACAGGAAGGCTTCTACAGGAAAGGCAGAGAACAATCCTGTAGAAAGAAAACCCGGGACTTTCACCAAATTTCAAGTTCAAAACGAGGTAGGCTCGGGAAAACTTCTCTGTGCATGATTTGTTGGTGCAAAATGGTGAATTGAACACGGCTTTAAATTGAAAAATGAGAGTAAAAGGTTTGTTTGTGCATTGAGAAAAGTCGAAGTCTACCTGCATATTTCATTAAGTTTACCCAGTTTTTTCCTCTGCATTGTTGGCCAGATAAATCGTTCTTGCGGACAAGACCGATCTCCCTAGTATCGAATGATATCTAGCAACAAGGAGCAAAAACAAATCTACTTTTCCCTAAACATGCTTCAATTCATAAAGGAAAACTAAAAGGTGTAACAAACCCTACCTCGGTCCAACGCTTGTTTGTGGCAGCTTGGTTTCAACAGCTTCAAGCAATTCCCTTTTAATAACCTGCATACACAAACAAACACACATCAAAGAACACCTGCATAGATATTATAATCAAACATGTTCATTATGAAGATCAAGGAGCTCATAAAATAAACCATTAGAGACAGTTCATTGAGAAAAACAAACTTGATTGTATTAACTTTATGAATAAAAGAACCTTACAACCTTTGCCTTGATGTTGCACAAGCTATTTCCTGGGTCCAGCAGGAGTCTCCTCTACTTTGACAAGCCTCACTCACTTCCCAAATGACATGAAAGCTATGTGATCTCTCCTCTCACAAGCTCAAAAAGGAAGTCTAA
The DNA here is from genome assembly GCA_000404065.3 of Pinus taeda. Classification (NCBI taxonomy): domain Eukaryota; kingdom Viridiplantae; phylum Streptophyta; class Pinopsida; order Pinales; family Pinaceae; genus Pinus; species Pinus taeda. Next base: position 51,148 of record APFE031428232.1, read on the forward strand.
TTTCCAGCAGTATTTACCCTCAAGAATCTTCAACTTTCAACCTCTCCTACAACCAGCCCAATGCCTGAATTTATAGTGCAAATGGAGGAGTTGTAGGTCCACCATTGAAGGGATAAGTTCCTCTTTCAATGGGATAAGCACCTCATATCATGGAGTTAGCTCCCTTAGTTATGGAATGGATAAACCAAGGTGGAGCGGACTTGCCAGCGCAATATTCCTTCTAGAAGTATCCAAAAGTGACCCAAGTTGAGTTTTTAAGAATGAACTCATGCCTTTTTAACTTTTACAGGGGTTCGCACCCATTACTCAACAAACAGAGCGGTCAGGTTCGCAGGAAACATGACCATTGGGTGCGGCACCGCAGGCAAAGCTAGGAGAAAGTGCGAAATCAGGATTTGAGATATTTTTAAGGTCTTTCTCCCATTTTCAAGGTTTGACATGAAGAGCTGAGGCTTAAGACTTTCAAAGGAGGTATGTATGAGTGTTGATGGACTCACACAAACTGTATAAAATCATGGTGACAATTTTTTGTGTAACAGATTGCCCCCTACAGTTCGAAGTCTGTAATAGATGAGGATGGTTTTTGATCATCTAAGAAGAGTGAAGGACTTTATCATTTCAAGGATCTTCATGTGGATACCCTGGTCAGAACCTGTAAAAACATTCAACACAAAATATATATATGTGAAAATATCATCGCTGAGGTAGGCATTCCCATACTCAGATCAAAACTGACTAAGAACTATCTAAAATTGTTCTGATACAGGAATGATTTTGTATTACATCACAAGTAGGAACATATGGACTATTATGGCGCAACCATATATTATGAATGTCCACTATTAATGAGTAACAAATTTCCTCGCAGCCTGGATGGTGGGTGAAACTAGATCCAAGTCTTCATTTCTACTTCCCGAACTAGTACGATTCTATCCATGTGAATGAATGTGTCGAAGTCGAACATGGTAGAAACCACTTGATTACCAGTCAATGATGTAAACTGTTAACAAGTGTGAGAGGAACCACCAATCATGTCAATGGCCCTCAAAGTACTCAGTACAATCCATGAAATGTGAATGAATGAGTCTACGTCGAACACGTCATAGAATCCTTTGATCAAAGGTCAATGATGCAACCTGTCGTCAAAGGCGAGAAACCTTCCATTGAGGCATGCAGATTCCAAGGTACTGACAATTTCTAGATCATCTTTCTAGATAATGAGTTGGAGTCGATAGAAAGCAATTTGTCGTAGGCAAGCCCATAACAAGAAATCATAGCTCAAGTCTGAAGAAATATATTTGGCAAGAACTAACTCAGGGGTGGTCAATGATGGATGACAGATATTTTGTAGGTGAATGGTTTATTTGCATAGACCTCTTGAACACATAATAACACTACAGATGGCTTGGTGACAATTGACCCAAAGCTAATACCCGGAAACCGGCTGAAGACTTTCAATGTGGCTTGATTAACTGTTAGG